>SJYT01051725.1:553725-686862 GCA_006410635.1 Cephalophus harveyi | reverse complement strand
TAAATCTCTCTCTATGTATGTATATATAGTATAGCTAATGAAAATTTGTGTTTCACTCCATAATCACTGGTGATCTGGCTACATCTGTTTTGACACTTTTGTCCTCAGAGTTTGTTTAGCTTAAGACCATTGTCTTCTCATTAAGAGTGTTTGGCACAGCAAATTGAAAACAAAAGGGTAAACAGAAGCGTAGTGTATTACTCACTTTGCCAGACTAAACAACTCTGAGTAAGGCCAGCTTTCCCCTCTAGGATAATCTCAGGCCTTTAGAGATGCTTCGGTAGTAAAGTATTCTTTAAAAACACCTACCCACTCTCTCTCTCCATGGTTGCAGGAGGTCCCTTGCGATGGTTGACAGGTGGACAGAGTCAGGAGAAGCAGTCCTTTGGGGGTCTTTGGTGGCTGCCTCCTTTCTAAGTAGTCACACCCTTCTAGAGCATTCCTTTCATTTTTTTTCCTTCCCACTCAGCCTCCTCTCTCCCATTTGCATTCCCCTGTCACTGCAAAACCCAAATCAAGCTGCACAGAAGGAGCTGACCAGCGGGGAGCATTCCAGTTCGCTGTTTCTGGCCTAAACACCATTCTTCGCTGGCTGCTGGTGTGTGCTAGGCAAAACCAGATTTTCAACTCAGCCAAAGTAACTACAGTTCAACAGATTCAATCCTGACTAGTTTTTAGTGACTCTCCCTTTAGAAACATGTTTTTCTAATACTAGACCTAGAGAAGACATGTTTTCTCTTCTGCTTTTAGAAGAAAAGAACCAACCTTGAACTAGTTGGACCATGATGAGAAAGAGGGCTTGAATCTCCAGCTAAGGTGGCAGAAGAAATGATCAGTCTGGATGAGGGCATGATTCTGTCATCTTTCCTGTCACCTCATATCTCAGAACTGGATTAAACAAGCTATCTAAACAAGATGTGGCCCATGCAAGAGAAAATGAAGTTTGTAAAAGTATAAATGAACATTTTCTAAAGCCCTTTGTTGGTCTGAATTTGGAACTTTGCTGTGAGACCTCCTGGCTTATTATAAAGACATGTGCCTATAAAGATACATATTAGAATGCTTTCAACCTTTTGAAAGCCAAGGCTATCAATGGGAGTATCACCAAGACGTCAACCGCAGAAGCATTGAATTTGGTTTGTAGTATTGTCTAAGTTGACACCACAATGAAAATATCTTTTCTTAAAGAAACAAATGACACTCTGAGGAATCCATTTTTTAATCCTTTTAAACATTAGTAAGTTATATTAAAAATATTCAGTTATGTTACTATATGTACATTTATAAGTTATACATATATTAACAAATTATAAATTACATATGTAATGAGTCAGTGCCTGTCATGGAATAAGTGCCTAAAAATTATTAGCTACTGCTAAACTGTGGGTCTTCCCTGGTGGCTTAGTGGTAAAGAACCCGCCTGTCAGTGCAGGAGACGTGAGTTCAACCCCTGGATCAGGAAGATCCCTGGAGGAGGAAATGCCAACCCACTGCAGTACTTTTGCCTGGGGAATCCCATGGGCAGAAGAACCTGATGGGCCACAGTCCATGGGGTCACAGAAGAGTCTTAGTGGCTGAACAGCAGCAAACAACATCAGTAAGCTATACTTCTGCTAGTGAGTCCCAGGCTTTTTCTTCCTTGATACCAGTGAAGGAAAAGAAATGAATTGATAGAATCTATCTTTGAAATGCTTGAGTCACAGTCATCTGTGGACTGTCATCTGTTGGTCAAGTATTAAAAATAGTTTGTGATTTTCCTTTATTTTATTTGAAACTACATCAAAATTTTCTCTACTTTTCCAGGTTATTATATGATAATTCCTTTTAAGAGGACTGAGGAAACAGGCAGGGAGTGTATTTCCTCTTTCTTAGGTGAAATCATGGGAAAATGTTGCAACTTAAAGATGCTTAATTTTTACCTTTATCAAAGTAAAATTTGCACCCAGTTTTGGAAGTCAGATCGTACAAAGCTTTTCTTGAAGAATCGCCATCTTTAGTCTATACCCGGTCCCTACTCCTCAGAGGCAATGATTTTTAACTTTTGAAAGCATTTCTCCTGGCTTTTACTACTGTGTCTTAAGATAACATGCTTATACTGCTATTTTAAAATTGTGTCCATCATTACCCACTGACTTCCTACTGTGATAGATAAGAATTTATTTAGCCCTTTGCCACCACGGTCCCTTTCCCAAAACACACACTTCTCCTTCCTCCCAGCTTCACAGTGTGGTGATTCATAATTTTAGGTGAAATCAGATATCTGTGCTCACCTTTGAAAGTGTTGCTTACGGTTGAGCCAGACAGCATGCTGCAGTTCTGCCTCTCACCCTGGATAGCTGTTTGTTTTTCTGGAGTTTATTATTATTATTATCTTTGCTCACATGCTGTTCTTTTTCTTCATACCTGTCACTAATTCCTCAAACTCTCCCTCAAAGTGGGCATTTGCATGTATCAGGCATCGGGTTGCTCAGGGGATCCCGCTGCCCTCCCCTGTCCCCCGTTCCTTTCTCTGTGTCTAGGAACAGGTTCTGTTCAGGATCTGGCGTCCTGGGCCTTCCTTCCACCTCTCCACTGGGTTTCCATCCCTTGCTTCCTGGATCTTTGGTTTCCTTTTTGTTCTGGTGTGGAACTCTAGGAAAGAGGTGGCTCTTTTTGAGGCTTTGCATTTCTGAAAATGTCTTTATTCTCCTCTTACACTTGAGTGACGGTTTGGCTGAGTATAAAATTCTAAGTTGGAAATCTTTTTTTTTTCCTTTGAAATTTGAAAATGCTGCTCTTTTGATTTTCTAGCTTCCAGTGCTGCTCTTGAACAGGTCAATGGCATTCAGATTCCTGGCCCTTTATATGGGACTTGTTTTTCCCTGTCTGGAATCTCTTAGGAGAGTCTCTGTAAAAGGAGCATTCATCTTTACTGTGATTCCTTTCTGCGTGGGTTTAAGTTCTCTCTTGTGTTTTGCTGTTGTTTCAACCAACATAAATCCTTGCCCTTAGTCACTCTAAAGTCAAAGAAAACCTAAGGAGTAACTTAATGCTTTTCAAGTACATGAGGTAAAGGACAAATATACAGAGGACACTAACTATCCATTTAGAAAATGAAATTCCAAAATTATAAAGTCCAACAACATAGCTTAGACCATCATTTCACAAACCCTATTCCATCAAACAGCAAACTCTGTGAACATTGTAGGCCATGCCCCCCCCCAACTTTGTATATTCTCATGAATTATTAGCATATAATTCTAAGAAGTCCTGCAGCAAACCCATTTAAACTGACTTCATGTAGCATTTCCTAAGTTTATTTGCCCACCAGAATTTTTTTGTTTTTAATTATTCTGAAAGGAACATCACTAACATATGTGTAACACAGTTGGGGACATGCCAGATAAGACGTAGACTTTCCTGGCTGCAGAAGAGCAATTAAGCATTGGAATGAGTAACCAGGGGAGGCTGTGGACTCTCCTTTTGCAGAGGCCTTTAAAACAGGACATCTGTTTTAGGCGTAGTCCTGTTTGAACAATAGGACTTTGCTGCTGTTTCTTCCTCTTCCTGTCCCCTAGTGGTAGCATTGGGGAGCTTTTAGCCCACCTTTTACATGATTCTAGTACTCTGGTGACAAAAATTACCTCTACCCATAATTATATTTATAGGGAACTCAATGGCCCCATGCTGGATGCTTTACATGTATTATTTAATAATTCTTCAACAGCAACTTCGTGAGGTCTGCAGTATGACTGTTATAGATTGATCTGTATAGACTAGGGATAATTAGGTATAAAGAGATCACAAAATGACAAGCAGGAGGGCAGGATTCAAACCTGGGGCCTCTGACTCACTACTGGCTCTCCATCTGCAGATGTTAATGTCCAGAACAGCAGCCCCTTCAACAAACAAACATATAAAATGCATCCATTTATGATATGAAAACTTAGACTGGTTTGATGCTCACTTTATCAGACTGTTCCCTAAACCTTTTGATGAATTCAGAGTTTATTGTTTTTCTTAGAAACAAATTCTACTCCCAGTTTTTTTTAAATTCTAATTTGTCATCCAGCACATGGCTCCTTGCATGAGACTTTTTTTCTTCATGAATTTGACGTCATTCCTGTGTAGGAGTCAAGACTAAAATGTTCAGATCTGTAGATATTGGTGTAGGTTAAAAAGTCCCCTTTTCAATGTGTTTACACACAGTAACAACTCCCTAATGCAGTGCAGAGGATGCTAGAGAAGAAGACAGAAAACCTGGATTCTCATGGTCTCAGCCTCTGGCTCTAGACTCACGAGCAAATCACTTGGCCTGCTTTTCTTCGTCTGTCAGATGAGGAGCTTAGAGGATCTCCAAAAGGCCCTTCCCACTCTAACGTTTTCACAATGCTTTTTGTCTCTGGGTATCAGCTGTTGTAACAGGAGAGGATTTAGGAAATTCACAGGTCACTGCAAAGTGACTTGAATAGATCAATAAGGAGGGTGGCTGAGTGAATCACATTTAAGAGTACCATGACCCTGAATTGAAACAAATGAGATTGAAAAAAAAAAACCACCGGTGACCAAATGTGTCTCTGAGGTCACTTCCAACAAATCTGCTAAGTTTTAGACCATCTAGGTCTGCACCCACTCTTGTTGCTCAGCTTAACCAGTTGCTCCAGTGAAACCTCTACTGGAGAATTACTCACCCTTTACAGGGCATCCCTTTGAACCTGGCACATCATAGGTATTCGATGAGGGTTCATTGAAATGAATTGCTATTTGATACAGAACTAGAAGATCCAAGAAGAGATTTGTTTTCATAACCAGTACTAAGTTAGAAAGTCACATGTGCAGGCTAGGCTCTGGAGTTTTAGACCATCTGGGTTGATAACCCAGCTCTGCTCCTTAATAACTGGTACAGGCTGTGGGATTTTAGACCATCTGTGTTCATTCATAATCCAGCTCTGCTTGTTAGTAACTGGGTGGTCTTGGGCAAGTTATTTCCATATCTGTGTCTCGGTTTCCTCTTCTTTAAAGAGATTTACAAGTATACCTACTTCACAGGACATTGTGAGCATTAAATGAGATATTTGGCACAACACCCAGCAAAAATTTAGGGTTCTATTAATTCTCAGTTCAGTCACTCAGTTGTGTCTGACTCATTGCGACCCCATGGACTGCAGCATGCCAGGGTTCAGCTAATGTAATTATTAAGGCAAGAGAGATGGTTGGATAACATCGCCAATTCAATGGACATGAACTTGGGCAAACTCCAGGAGATAGTGAGGGACAGGGAGTTTGGCGTGCATGGTCCATGGCGTCTCAAAGAGTCAGATATGACTTAGCAACTGAACAACAATTATTATTATTAAGGAGATGCAGCATTTCCCTGGATATTCTAGAAGTTTTTCTTTACTTTTCATAGGAGACAGCATAAAACCTGGCAGGTAGACCGTATAGTTCTAGTGCTCGACTTACCATTTAAAATCTTTTTGACCCACTTCTGTACTCCCGAACAGTGATGCGAGAAGTTGCTTTACTTTGCATCATATGTCTCTTTGCATGAAATACACTGTACTTTGACACATTGTGAAAAAATCTGCTCATGAACTATCGCAGAGTTTAAAGCCAGGGTTGATGGTCTGAGATAAACGGCCAGGGGTGATGGTCTGTCCTACCCCACAACATCTGCCCCAGGACTGCCGTCTTGAAACACACCTGTGGTTGTGAAATTAAGGGATGTGCCTAACACAATGCGCTCCTGTCACCCGGCTGGAAAGGGAAGACCCTGCTCCTTACCCCTGAGAAGGGCTGCTGTGCAGGGAAGTGGTTTGCTCATGTGTTCTTCCGTGGGCAATCACACGAGGTAACGAAAAACACCTACTCGCCTTACAGCTTGGCAGAAACAGTAGCTTATGTTTTCTGGAGACAAAATTAGAAGCAGGCTCCCTGGACCCATCTCTTAAGTCAAAATAAAATAAAACATCTAGGGAACCACTGTGCCTCCCCGTAACTGTGGCTGGTGGAATACTATTGTTTAGGTCAAGGTGTCCCAGGTTGAGAGGACAGGGAGAGGGAAGGAAGGGACGTGTCAGACACTTTGTTTTTATAGAGATGAAGAAGCAAACAGTTTTCTTTCTTACTTTGTCCTTTCTGTGTAGAAAAAAAAAGTTTATAGGACTCTAATCTTTCTGCTGCAATTATCAGAAGAGAAAAACTGAGTATGCATTGTTGAGAGGAGGGGGTACAGCTTAAACTGTATTTTATTTATGATACTGAAGGCTACATTTTTTTCTGGGGAGCTTCAGTCTTAACAAAACTAAACCGCTGAGAAAGTATCTTTATTTTTTCCATTTTCCACAGAGAAATGAATACTTGTTCTGGCCTTCCCTATAAAATATGATCATTGAGTTGGCAAGCATTTAGTAAACAAGGTCTAAAGGGAAAATGGAATAATAAGACACTGTCCTTTGCTCCAAAAACTGGAAATCTAACAGCGGAGATATTTGTTTAAACAATTATACCAGAATGAAAGAGGTGTACTCAGTGCTGTGGGAACACAGAGAAGGGAGGATATTTTTTTTAATTTGGAGAATTCATGGAAGGTTTCATGGAGCAAGTAGCGTGTGGATCAGTGTGGGATTTTCCCCACTCCTGTGGGAAAGACAGACGGGCGTCGTGACGTGTGATTGTGAGGAATGGGAGGAGTCCGAGGAGTCCCAGAGACAGCGTGAACAGAGATGAACGGTGCAGAGTGTCTGCCCTGGGCACACGGTGTGAGGTGCCCAAGCATGTGGCTGCCGAGGACGGGGGTGAGGTCCGGGAGCCCAAGTGAAAAATGGCACTGAAGAAGTCGGACTGTCGGGGTGCTTGCATGACAGATGAAGACTTCTAAATTTATTGCACGTCGATCAGTGCTCCCCCTGCTTTTGCAGCAGATTGCTCTTATGAGAAGAGGACAAAGTTAGCGATCTTGGGGGAGGAAGGGCTGTATCGGTGGAGCACAAAGGGCGTTTAGGGCAAGGCTCCTGTGATGGAGCATCCGGGACGCCACGCGTTCGTCAGAGCCATAGAATGGTCAACACAGAAGAGGGAACCCGACTGTAAACTGTGGGGTTTAGTTAGTGCTGTATCACTGTTGGTTCATCAGCTTTGCAACAAGCAATACCACACTAACGCAAGGGTTAATAGCAGGGGAAATGTCAATTATTAATAGGGGAAACTATGTGTTTCAGGGTTTGGCGGGGAGGGAGAAAGGGGAAGGAGTATAGGAGAACTTTCTGCTCAGTATTTAAGTAAACCTAAAGCTGCTTTTTAAAACAAAGTCTATTCTCTTGGGGACTTCCCTGGCAGTCCAGGGGTGAAGACTTCACCTTCCAATGCAGGGGGCGTGAGTTCAATCCCCTGGTCCGAGAACTAAGATCCCGCATGCCTTGTGGCCAGAAAACCAAGACATGAAACAGAAGCAGTACTGTAACACATTCAATAGAGACTTAGAAAATGGTCCATATTAAAAAAAAAGCTTAAAAAAATACAGTCTGTTTTAAAAAAATTAGTGTTCTTCTAGCTGTAGCTGAAATGTACTACAAGTATAAAGTTGTTTAGGAGTTTCAGAATCATATCTTTAAAATCAGATGAATTTTTCATTCTATTTATTTACACATAAATAGCTATTTTATCATTAAAATTTTCCACAAAGCTTTTCCATAAAACCAGTGACCCTTAGGGATATGATTCCTGTGTTGAGAAGCCTGACGTTGGTTGGCAGGCAGTCACTGAAGTCATATGTTAAAAGCGAAACAAAATTAAACCAGTAAAATGATGAGCAAACGACTTTTCTTGCAACCCAGACATGTTTTGCATCCCTATTTTTATTTCCCGGTATCGATCCAGCGGCATATGCACTGCCTTCAACTTTGGTGTTCAGAAGAACTTTGCAGTCAGCGTACTGAGAAACCCGTTGATAAACCCACAATTGTGGATATTGCAGGAGAGACGAGAGAGGTGTCTTTTCATAGGAAAGTGATTTATTCTAAGAAAAATGGCTGGAGAAAAATAAAAGAAGCAGACTGAGGAGACAGGCAAAGTAAATGGTGTGTCCTGGGTTAGGTAGATTTAGGTGATGTTCAGAACATAAGACAGAGTTCGATGGATGCCCTGTCGCTAAGAGCACACTGTTTTCTGGGTGTCATTGAGACCTAGTACGAGCTCCGAACTGTCAGCAGCGTAGGGTTTGTACCGTAACACAGATAACGTCAGATTGTCTGCGTCCTTATTCATGCAGATGTTCAGACGTGCAAACCCACACAGTGCCTGATGCGCCCTCTCGGAGCCCCTGAAGCACATTCACAGCGCTCGTCTCCTTATTTGTGTTTTCGAGGCACTTTGTTTTCCTTACGAAGACCACAGCTAGAATCTTTAACCTCTTGCAAGAGTCAGCCTGTGAGAGCTGCATTCTTTAGCTCTCTGCTCGCTGGGAAAAAGCAAGAAGCCCATTCCCAGATGCCCTTAGGAAAGTCATCCCACTGTCAGGAGAACAGGACTCTCTGTAGGACGTTGGTGTGGGTCCGCTGTACAGGCTGACACCGCTAGAGGGTCCTCGACCATGACGTCCAGGTGATGGGTGACTTCCCTCAGTTAGTTCAGCAACCTGGACGGCACTAGGAAGGCGGTTGTGTTCGCTTCTCTCCTCGTGACCCACCTAGGTGACATCTTGACCGGAGACTCTTTCTGTTCCCTTTCTGTGTGTCGTCACGAGACTGCCCAGTCCTCAGGACTAACATCACAGCTGGTCTTTTCTTTGTTTCAGAAATTACCATGGTTGACACAGAGATGCCGTTTTGGCCCACCAACTTTGGGATCAGCTCCGTGGACCTTTCTATGATGGATGACCACTCCCATGCCTTTGACATCAAGCCCTTCACCACTGTTGACTTCTCCAGCATTTCTGCTCCACACTACGAGGACATTCCATTCCCAAGAGCTGACCCGATGGTTGCAGATTATAAGTATGACCTGAAGCTCCAAGAGTACCAAAGTATGAGGTTTATTTCACTTTTCAGACTGTTGAGACTAGAATTGGACTAATCTCTCGTCCACAGTAGGGTAAATGCTCCCATGACTAATGGCTGTGGTGAAGACATTTACCATTCATTCATTCATCCACTTGTCCATGAAATACTAACTGTTTATAATTGACCAAGGGCTTCCCAGGTGGCTCAGATGGTAAAGAATCTGCCTGCAATGTAGAAAACCCAGATTTGGTCCTTGATTCCCTTGGAGAAGGGAATGGCTACCTACTTACTCCCTTGTTCTTATCTGGAAAATTCCATGAACAGAGGAGCCTGGCAGGCTAAAGTTCTTGGGAAAAAGTGTCGGACACAACTGAGTGACTGACACTTTCACTCCCAGGTGGTAAAGAATCTGCCTGCAGTGCAGGAGACGTGGGTCGGGAAGATCCCCTGGAGAAGGAAATGGCAACCCACTCCAGAATTCTTGCCGTGGAGAATCCCATGGACAGAGGAGCCTAGTGGGCTCAGTCCATGGGGTTGAAAAGAGTGCATGACTGCGACTGAGCTGACACACACATGTAACTGACCAACAAGGCAGGTAGTGTGTGAACACCCTGGATCCTCTTTCCTCTTTCCTCCCTTCCCTTCTCTCTTTCTTTTCTTCTTTCCTTTTCAGGGACAGTCTCCAGCATGATCACACTGCTAGCTGTATCTCAGGCTAAATGTCCGTCCCCAACCCCCCCAGATTTTGATTCATTGTTTCTACTTTTAAGTAGATAAGTAACAGTTCATTACCTCCTTTAACTTGTCACTAAATCACTGTTAATATAATGCACCTTTCCTAATTCTGCAGTTTGAACAGTTTACACTGAAACTTATTTTTCAGCACAAATTTGAATGCTGCCATTGTAGCCTATTGATAAATCTCCATGCCATTAATGCAGTTCACATCAAGAAAAACTAAAACTGCACTTTTCAAGATAAGATAAATTTCTGTGATGCTATTTCCTTGATTTTTATCTCTTTGCTGATATGCTGGTTTTCCAGAGCAACCACTGTGTAATTGGCAGCCATTACTTGACAAGAAGTAAGAACTTCCTGTATTTCTAGTTTTGGGGTTTTTTTTTAAGATAAATTATATACTTGGTTATAGTTATATGTGTGATTTCAGTTGAAGCCTAACATGGAAACTTAATAGGCTTGATCCTCACCAGTGGAAAGATAGTACTCGCTTTCCAAAGTGTCTCTCTCTATCAAAGATCATTTTACAAACCATCTTTTCTGACTCAACATTGATGAGAACCTGGCCTCTTACTTTTCATGTACCCTCAAGCCAGGCATACCATTTCCTTCTCAGTTCTTTTTGTGTTTCCTTTGCAAGAGTGGTTTAAGAACACTTCTGGAATGCAATATTTAAGTTGAAATGTATAATTTAATATTGTCATGAATGCCAAATACAGCCCATAGAAAAATAACCTTCATGATTTCAAATATTATATATTTCCTGTGGGAACTTGAGTATCATGAGGTATTGGAGGATCATAGAACCACAAACTTAATTCCCTTCCCAGTTTGTTTTCACAGGTGAGGCTCAGAGGCGTTGTGACTTGCATGTGATTACAAAGCCCACTTTTCCCTGTGTCTTTTTCGTGTTCCATAGTGCATCTAACCTAAATAATAAAATATGGATCATAAGGTGCGCTCTAGCGACATGCCCTGTTGCCTGTTTAGCATTGTTATTCCTGTGATGATCGTCTGCTCATGTTTTTCTGTACACAGGTGCAATCAAAGTGGAGCCTGTATCCCCACCTTATTATTCTGAAAAGACTCAGCTGTACAGTAAGCCTCATGAAGAGCCTTCCAACTCCCTCATGGCCATTGAGTGCCGGGTCTGTGGGGATAAAGCATCAGGGTTCCACTACGGAGTTCATGCTTGTGAAGGATGCAAGGTAAAAAAAAAAAATCGTTTTGAAATAATTTGCTGAAAATGTACCTAGGTTTCCATTTCCTATTGCAAACAGATGGCAAGGAATTGAGACAAAACTGTCAAACTTTTAAATATTTTTGGTAAAACCCATTCTTTAGATGATATAATACTTGAAAACCTAAGAAAATCGTCCAAAAGCAAGGCTACTGTGCCTCACTTCCTTTTTTCCAAATTGGTCCTGTGCAGCGCTGATCTAATTCCATCTTCACATTTTGCAGATTACAAAAAAAGAAATTGCTGTTCATAGTAACATGGCATAAGAGTGACAAGCTGACCCTGAACAGAACACAGATTTCCTGAATCTCCTAATGTTTTTTCTTTCCACTATACTGTGTAACATTTCTGTATATGTAGATAGATGAATAACCTTCATTTGAGCCTTACCACAGTCCTATAAGGTTGAGCTTATTTATGGCCACTGTGCAGGTGTAGAAATCTTGTGTCACTGAGATTTTCCCATGGTCATCCATTGTAAGTGGCACATCCATACACCTTCTGACTCCTAAACCGATGCTGTATGTTTCCTTATTCAGCATCAATGTGAGCCATATGTTATGGTCAGGCAAAGAGATACAGCTCTTTTGGAAAAGAGATACCCTTTCTCTCCCCCTCCTTTCTTTGTGAAAAAGGCTGTTTTGGAAAGTTCATTTAGTAATATTCTGCCCTATTGAGAAAATGTTAATCTACTCATGTTTTAAAATGAAGTCTTTTAAAAGAATTAATTCTAATAGGCTCCTTGAATAAAAGAGTAATTGAGTAGTATTATATACTCTAGGGCTCAGAATAAATTGTTGATAAGTATTTAGCTTATAAAATAATGCTGCTTATATAAGATCAGATTCAATCATCAGTAGGGCTTTTTGTTCAGAATGAAGATACATGACAGCTGTTGGGTAGGTTGGAAGATCTGCGTTCCTAACTGGACCATGAGCCAAAAAAGAAAGTTAATATTTACTGAATCTCTGCTATACACCAGATATTGTGTAAGATGCCTTTGTATATATTGTATTTTTAACCATATCCTGCCTAAGTTTTCACATCTATAACATGATGGTATTGATTTAGATGATCACTAAAGCCTCTTCAATCCAAAAGTTTATTTTTCTAAAGGCAACCTAGTAAAGTAAAAGAGACAAGTTAGTAGTTACCTGGCCACTTGTCCATGGTCTCTAACCAATCACATGAGGATTTCAGCCCCAGTCACTCATGTATAAAACAATTTGGCTAGAGTAGCTCGCCAAAGGGTTTCTGATTCATCTCTGGGTCTGAAATTCCAAAATGACTCCTGGCAAGAGATGCTTTCATTTAAAACATGAAAACTCATTCATTCGGTGATTGAAACCAAACTAAAATATCTGTAACCTTATAGGAAATCATTATGTTCTCAAGGAATAGTAAGAACCTGTCATTTTACTCAGTTAGATTTCTGTAATTTTGAGGAAATTGTGGCTAAATTCTTAGAAGTACTTGAGGAAATCATCTAGTTTTGATCATCTTGGTAATTTATGTTGATAAATAAAGTATGGTTGGTTAAGTTTCCACAGTTTAGTATTGCTTTTTATGGGCTGGTAAAGCAGTTAGAAAACAAGAAGTTTTAAGCAAATAGTTGCACTGTGATTCTATCATCAGATATTTGTGGAGAGTTAACATTTCTGAGAACAGCTAAAAATTGAATGGCGATTTAAGGACTAACCAATCAACCAAAAATTGAAAAGACAGATATTGTGAGCAGTTGCTTATAGTGTTAAAGCAAAGTTCTAAGGGCATGAAAACTTAGAAGATCAAAGCAAGCAAAGAAGAAAAGTAGCCAAAAGAAGAGAAAATAGGGAGGAGAAAACCCAAGTGCCCTCTAGTTACAAACAGAAATGTGCTAAGGCAGAGACGGAGAATTAACACTTAAAACCTGATGAATCCAGAGGAGTCCTTCACCTACCAGAGACAGACAAGCCAAAGCAGTAGGAGAAAATCAACAGTATAGTAACCTCCAGGAACTTGTAAACCATCCAAAATAAAGATTACAGACTTCCTGGGAAAGGAAATCCACCCTGAATATTCACTAGAAGGACTGATGCTGAAGCTGAAGCTCCACTACTTTGGCCGCCTGATGGGAAGAGACAGCTCATGGGGAAGGACCCTGATGATGGGAAAGATTGACGAGAAAAGGAGAAGGGGCAGCAGAGGATGAGATGGTTGGATGGCATCACCGACTTAGTGGGCATGAATCTGAGCAAACTCTGAGAGATACTGAAGGACAGGGAAGCCTGGCACACTGCAGTCAATGGGGCTGCAAAGAGCTGAACACGACTTAGTGGCTTGACAGCAGCAACAAGAAGACTAAAACACAAAGAAGGCCTTGCTAACCTTGGAAGGGGAAACAGGCATCTGCCCATTTTAAAGCTAAGAATAAGAAAAATGTTAGAGGAATAATATAATTTGGCTTCTCCAAGGATGTCAGCATTTCTCAAAGTGTGATTTGGGGATGGGGTCCCTACGACCTTTTCAAGATACCCATGAGGTTGATACTGTTTTCATAATAATATTAACTTGTTGTTAGCCTTTTTCACCCTCACTCTCTCAGGAATGTAAGTGGAGTGTTCTAGAAGCTACATGACATGGAATGGTAGCATAGTTCTAATGCCTGATGGAATGTGACCTGAATGTTCTTGTACATAATAATGTCTCAGGTTTTATTTCTAGTCTGATCAATATCAATAGGTATAGCTCACATACATTAAAACTGTTTAAAAACCTCAACGTTTTGGGGTGAGTAGAGGGGTGTTGAGACCAAAAAGTTTGAGAACTATTGTTATAAGGAATGAGGCTGAAGACATGCTCACTCATTCTCCGGTACTTTGGAGTTAAACAGAATTGCTGCCACACTCTGAATGCCATCATTAGACCAGTTAGACCAGTGCCCATCAGTAATCAAAGATACCACCTTAATAGGACCTCCTTGGTGGTCCACTGATTAAGAATCCACCTGCCAATGCAGGAGACATGGGTTCAGTCCCTGGTCTGGGAACTAAGATCCCACATGCCACAGGGCAGAGAAGCCTGTGCACCACAGCTGCTGAGCCCACGTGCCCTGGAGCCTGTGCTCCACAGCAAGAGAAGCCGCTGCAATGGGGAGCCCACACACCGCAACCAGAGAGTGACCCCCGTTTGCTGCAGCCAGAGGAAGGCGGTGTGCCGCAGCGAAGACCCAGCACAGCCATAAATAAAATTTAAAAAGATACAGCCTTAGCTCACCAACGATACTCAGTGAAAGTGGAATTAATACACCTGTTAGACTGCATTAAAAAAAGGTGTTTTGGCAATTTAACATTTGTCATTTCAGGAGAATGTGGGATATACCCATAATTAAAATACAGTTGACCACAAACCTACAAATTAATTTACAATAGAAAAAAAAATAGCTATATTGCTCAAGATAGCTGTCAGTAGATCTTCTTAAACATATCTACATGCCAGTGGAACAGGTTTATGTTGGTGACCCTTGCCAAAGTTCAGATAGGAAAAAAATGTTTGGATTTGGATTACAGGAAAACAGTGATAGATTCTTCAGCTATTAATATTACAGACTTAGGTAATATATAACCTGTAACTAATGAAAGATTCGTATACTTTAGAACTTGCAAAGCTGACACTGATTGCTTATAAATTGGACATTTATTTTTCCCTAATGGGTTTCATAATATTTTTATGTCTGTAGTGAAAGATCATTTTAGAAACGTAGACTTTGTAAAGATACAAGGAAACACTACCATACGATACTGTATAATCTATTTTTATATTTCTATGTATTTTTGTATTCCTACCTCAGGAAGAGTTTTTAGTATATTCCCATGCACCAGTGGCAGCTCATTGATTCAGCCTCTGAAACTATATTCAGCCATATAGTTTCATGTTAAAGCTGGCTGCAGGTCTGACACAGGACATTTAATCTCGTTGTAAAATTTAAATACCCCTCTTAGGTCTCATTGTACCTGAAGTTTTGTTACTAATAAAGCAATGAAGGAGAGGTTGGAGAAAATGTTTTTAAAAAGAAATAAGCAGGCTTTATGTTCTCACAAGCAAGTGTGAAGATTTTACAATAAAAATATACACAAAGCAATTTGTGGTGACTGATGCATCTCCATCACACCTGTTCATAGACTTCATGGTGATCAGAACTGTGAGCTGTTGAAATGGCCCTTCATTTTATGAACACTGACATAATAAAAATGAGCGTTTCTTTACTGGCAATGAAGAAAATTAAGTAAAAGCAGTTCCAAGCTTGTGCTGAGGTTTGTATATATTTAGTTCAAGATTTTATGTGTATAATTAGTGCATATATGATATACAGAATGATGATCCTTTAACATTGGAATCATTACAAAAAAATGTGATACTCTTTGAAAGACATCATAGGGGTCAAAACAAAAAACAAATCACATTATAAACATTAAACTTACGAAACACAGTTATTTTATTAAAAAGTCTTCATCTCCAACCATGCCAAAAAAGTGAGTACTCTGGGACCTGTCAGATAGCCGAGCAGCATTAGTATTAGGTTTTAAAAGTGAAGCTCAGAGAAGTAGCCGAAGATATAATGAAATATATATTACCCAATGGCAGAAATCAAAGCAAGATTTCTCAACAGTATTTAACAGTGGCAACAGTTCTGTACTTTGGCCTTCTTGAATCAGTCAGGGGGAAAATGCCTTTTAAATATTCAAAACGTCTTAGAACCCTCTGGGAATTAAAGAGGTTTACCTTTCCACCATACCTTACATAGGACATATCCTTTGAGATATTGCTGATCTCACAAGAGGTAGGGAAAACTCTCTAAAACATTAGTAGCAAAACAAGCAAACAATCCTAGGTCTTGAACTGCAGCTGCAGGCACACTTGGAGGGGCAGAGATTCCTCATGATAGATGCCCAGCTTCTGAGTTAAGCCAGAATTCCCAAGAGAGTCTGAAATAGTCATAAGTCAGTGGCACTCCTGGCTTCCAAAAGAAGGATCTTCAAGTTCTCTTTGGAGGAAAGAATTCCTATAGGATTCTCACGGTTTAAGGTCAAGAAATGACTTCAAAATAAAATATCAGCAAGCACATAAATAGGCAGCTAGCTTGATGACATTCATCAGAGGTAAATAAGCAAACAGACCTCTCCACCCCTACCCAAGAATGCAGATATTGGAACTGCCTGATCCAGAACGTGCAGCTATGTATGAGTTGTTTAAAAATAGAGGGCAGAACCATAGCAATGAATGAACAATAATAGACTATCAAGAATGACCAACAGCCTTGAAAATAAGTGAAACTTCTAAAAGTGAAAAATATGATCACCGAAATGAAAATTCTATGCAAGGGTTAAATAGCATACTGGACACAACAGAAGAAAGGATTACCAAATTGAAAGATATGTGCAAAGAAGTTATTAAGAATGAAACCAACAATGTCTTAAAGAACATATCCCACCTGGAATCTGATAGAATTTGAAGCCTCTTTTACTTCATAGGATCATAGGATTCATAGGATCTTTGAATATTAAAAATATGTCTTCTTTACTAATGAGTAATATACAGAACTCTTCTCACTGATGAACTTTGATGAGAAATGTTTGCTTTTCGTTACTTTTGCCACTGCAAAAGTCTTTTTTTTTTTTTTCATCTTATTTGGCTGTTCTGATGTTTACCTTTGTGATCAACATTAACGGCAAGAAGATAAAAAATATAAAACAGAAATTCAGAAATATTGAAGGCTTGAAAAGAAAGTCTTAACACCTAATTGGAGTACAAGAATCAATGAACAAGTGAAACCGTGATGCAGAAAACGTCCAAGAAGATAAAGAAATCCATGGCTAGACACACTGCGGTAAATAAAGCAAGATTTCTCAACAGTATTTAACAGTGGCAACAGTTCTGTACTTTGGCCTTCTTGAATCAGTCAGGGGGAAAATGCCTTTTAAATATTCAAAACGTCTTAGAACCCTCTGGGAATTAAAGAGGTTTACCTTTCCACCATACCTTACATAGGACATATCCTTTGAGATATTGCTGATCTCACAAGAGGTAGGGAAAACTCTCTAAAACATTAGTAGCAAAACAAGCAAACAATCCTAGGTCTTGAACTGCAGCTGCAGGCACACTTGGAGGGGCAGAGATTCCTCATGATAGATGCCCAGCTTCTGAGTTAAGCCAGAATTCCCAAGAGAGTCTGAAATAGTCATAAGTCAGTGGCACTCCTGGCTTCCAAAAGAAGGATCTTCAAGTTCTCTTTGGAGGAAAGAATTCCTATAGGATTCTCACGGTTTAAGGTCAAGAAATGACTTCAAAATAAAATATCAGCAAGCACATAAATAGGCAGCTAGCTTGATGACATTCATCAGAGGTAAATAAGCAAACAGACCTCTCCACCCCTACCCAAGAATGCAGATATTGGAACTGCCTGATCCAGAACGTGCAGCTATGTATGAGTTGTTTAAAAATAGAGGGCAGAACCATAGCAATGAATGAACAATAATAGACTATCAAGAATGACCAACAGCCTTGAAAATAAGTGAAACTTCTAAAAGTGAAAAATATGATCACCGAAATGAAAATTCTATGCAAGGGTTAAATAGCATACTGGACACAACAGAAGAAAGGATTACCAAATTGAAAGATATGTGCAAAGAAGTTATTAAGAATGAAACCAACAATGTCTTAAAGAACATATCCCACCTGGAATCTGATAGAATTTGAAGCCTCTTTTACTTCATAGGATCATAGGATTCATAGGATCTTTGAATATTAAAAATATGTCTTCTTTACTAATGAGTAATATACAGAACTCTTCTCACTGATGAACTTTGATGAGAAATGTTTGCTTTTCGTTACTTTTGCCACTGCAAAAGTCTTTTTTTTTTTTTTCATCTTATTTGGCTGTTCTGATGTTTACCTTTGTGATCAACATTAACGGCAAGAAGATAAAAAATATAAAACAGAAATTCAGAAATATTGAAGGCTTGAAAAGAAAGTCTTAACACCTAATTGGAGTACAAGAATCAATGAACAAGTGAAACCGTGATGCAGAAAACGTCCAAGAAGATAAAGAAATCCATGGCTAGACACACTGCGGTAAAACTGCAGAGTACAAAAACCGAAGAGAATTAAGTGCAACCAAAGTCAGTTGACAACAGACATCTCAACAGAAACAGTGAAAGCAAAGAGCCAATGGAATCTGGATTGTTAAGAGGGAAAACTGAGTACCCTGTGACTGTTTCAAGAATGAGAACAAAATGAAAAGGTTTACAAGTTAAAAAAATAAAAGACTATTTCAGTCTTTCTAATATTCTTCAAGGATAGTAACCCATAGAGAGGAAAATCTCTTTGCAAAATCTGTATGTAGTATGATACTACTTAATAAAGCCCTCAATCAAGCATACCTAAGCAATGTACTATTTAGTTTGTAGGCTGTATGGTAAAGCTATGTTTTTTGAAAGGTCAGGGAAATGATAAGCTCAAAATTAGGGTTATGATTATATTGTCAAGTAGCCACCAGAGCAGAAGTTGGATAAGGGAAGAAAACATGAGTGCATGCACATGGCTGGTTATGATTTTAAATCTTGAGCTGGATAATGGGCTCATGTGTGATAACTGTTTTATTGTGTTTTATAGTGAAAGTCACTCAGTCATGTCCGACTCTTTGTGACCCCATGGACAGTCACCCGCCAGGCTCCTCTGTCCATGGGACTCTCCAGGCCACAATACTGGAGTGGGTAGCCATTCCCTTCTTCAGAGGATCTTCCCAACCCAGGGATAGAACCCAAGTCTCCTGCATTGCAGGTGGATTCTTTACCAGCAGAGCCAGCAGGGAAGCCCATTATGTTTTACAGTTACATGCATTTCCTATATAGTTTGTAATTATTACATTTAATAAGATAACTTCAAAACCTGAAAGGAAAAAAGTATGCCAATGACCTTGTAATATCTCAGTCATAGTTTAGAATCTCAAAATATCAGAGATGGCCCAGAGAGGAAGTTAAATGACACATATTTATTCAACAAAAAATTTTAATGGGGCACTATTGTTAGTTTTGGGGATAGGGCTAGCCCTGTCCCCAGGGAGCTCAGGATTATCGTTGGGCAGTGAGGGAGGGGCAGAAAATAAACATAAATTACTAAATTATGTGGTACGTTAGGAAGTCATAACTGCTAATGGAGCAGGGAGATGGCGGGTAAGAGCAGAATAAAGGAGAGCAAGAATGGCCGATGAGAGGTGGGGACAGGGACAGGCCGCAGTACTGAATAGGTAGATAAGCCTCGTTAAGACGCTGAGATGTTAACACAGCTTGAGGGCAGTGAGGGAAACAGGCGATTGTATATTTGGAGCCTGAGCTTTCCATGTGAGAGAAGGAAGTTGAGCGTGCCTTCAGGGCTGGAGTTGTGACAGCGAAGATGGGGAAAGTTGCAGTGAGGTAAGCTTGTAGGGTATGACCAGGACTTCAGTGCTGGTTCTGCTGGGTTAGAGATAATGTTAGATTTCCAAGTGAAGTTGTCAAGTAAACAGCTGAACATACTTGTCTAGAGTTCAAGGTAGAAATCTGGAGAAAGTCAAAATGCGTGTCAGTGGTAGAATCAATCCTAATTCAGTGCTTTTTGTATTCAAACAGGGCCAGATAAATTTGAAAGAATTAAAAAGTGAGTTTCATGAAAATGAATGCAATAGAGATGAGTAGGAATATTCTCAACAACAACAAAATGGTGTTATTTCTCGTTAGAATTTCTTCAGGTCTTTCAAAAATAAACACAGAATTCAGCCTCGAAATGACATGTTTGCTATTTTGAGATAGCGGTCAAGTTTCTGAGAACTTATATATTACTTCTCCTGTTATTTTCTGTTATCACTGTTTGTAGGCTACAGTGATTATGGAACACTCTTTCAAATGCATAAATAAATGAAACCAATTTTGTAGGAAATTATGCAACATAGAGAATTCCAAAAAAATTACCCACATGTGGATTTTTATTGGCCTTGCTCATGTTTTAGAATGAAATGACTCTAAGTTTTGCCAAACTGCTTAGCACAATTATAAGGTTAGGGCATGCTGCTGGAATGATTTACAGAGAGACTGAACTGATTACATGGTGTTTTATTTGCATTACATTAAATCCAGAGCACTTCTTAGAGCTTGCTGAAATCCAGATGTGGGGCCAAGATGCACTGAATGACATCAGTGGGTTGTGGTCACTAAGAGCTAAAAAAGGGGCACTGGAGATCCTCTGTTTCTTTAGTTTATAGCAGAGAAGACTGAGAGAGGTTAAGTGATTTGTCTAAAGTCACCACTGACGGAACGTGTCAAGAGCCTACACTATCTAGTACTCAGGCCAGTGTGGCTTTAAGCCATTGTCACAAACACTTAACACTTGCTTCTTTTCTCCCCCCCGACCCGTCCCCCCATATTCCTTTGTAGGGTTTCTTCCGGAGGACAATCAGATTGAAACTTATTTATGATAGGTGTGATCTTAACTGTCGGATCCACAAGAAAAGTAGAAATAAATGCCAGTACTGTCGGTTTCAGAAGTGCCTTGCTGTGGGGATGTCTCATAATGGTAAGTGAGCACTTTGTGCCCGCACGCGATGCTTCCCATCACGGCTGCTAGACCCATAGGCCCGAGGGCTGTGCCTGAAAACGTGTTCCGTTTTCCCACAGATCGCCAGATTTCAGAAGATTGCATGCCAATAAAGCGTTTCTCAATTAGGTCAGAGTTGTTCAGCTTTAAGTGTGAATCCTTCTCCCTTGTAGTTGGGCATTTGCCACAATGGGAGAAAAGCCTGGGAAGTCTGGACGGTAATGACAGTTACTGTAGTGTTCTGAAACACATGTGATGTGAGAGTTGTGATTAATTTTTTGTGTTGCTTTAATAGTATTAAAAATAGAATTATATGTGTAAATAGTTTCTACTTTTTTTATTTTATAGGAGCATAGTTGATTTACAAAGCTGGGTTAGTTTCAGGTGTATAGCAAGGTGACTCAGTTACACATATGCATTTATCCACTGTTTTTTTTTTTTTAAGAGTCTTTTCCCATATAGGCCATTCAGAGTATTGAGCAAAGTTCCCTGTGCTATACAGCAGATTATTACTAGATATCTATTTTATAAACATTAGTTTCTACTTTAAATGTAAGAAAATTCTGATTTATGGGTATGGAACTTTAGTGGTATATCAGACATAGATATATGTCCTTTTTTTTCTCTTTACTATGCAGAAATGAGCGGAACCCTATTCTTGACTTTGTATAGCATACAATTTGTGAATTAAGCAAGTATTTTTTAAAGTTCCACGAAACTTCAATAGGAGAGTAAAACATTCTACTTTTTTGAACCTGTATCTTCAGTGAAGCTTATAATTAGGAGTGTCAGCTTAAGGGCAGGACTGTTGAAGACCCATGTTTTCATGAACTATAGAACTAACTCAGTACAATCATGGGAGATAGCCCTGTTTGAAGAAATAGCTCTTAATCGCCATTTGGCTCTCATTGGTTGACTGGCTCACAAAACAAATTTTTGATGTAACTAGGTAGTATTATATTTGTCAAGTATTCATCAATTCTTTCAAAAGTTATTATGGGCTTAGAGATATATTGATAAAATGGCAAAGTAATAAAATTAAATCTGAAGTCTCACATCATCGTATGCCCTATTTTTTCTTTCTCTTACCTTTTCCTCTCTCAAAACTGATCTGGTAAGAAGATATAATATTTGAAGTCAGCCGTCATCTATGAGGTCTCAACAGCATCTGTGAAAATTAAATTTTTGTTCCATCATGTAGATTTTTTTTTCTTTTCTTTTTTTTTTTTTTGTAGATTTTTTTTTTCAACAGCAACAATCAAGATATTCGGGAATCACTAATTGAATAGGTCTTCTACCCTTTAAAAATGGTTTACAAAATTATATTTGTATTGTTAATACAGGGTCATTTCCTCTAAAGGCAAGAATGTATTTTGAATAGTTCTACCAACTATATTAGACAGGATAGAAGTTTAGTCCAACTTTCCTAACAATTGATTACATCTGCTGTCTATACAACTTCAGCCATTAATTGCAGGATATTTTGCTGGTTTAATTCTACCAATTTCCTTTTTATTTCAGACTTCGTAAAGCAAAGGTACATTTTCAGTTGAAGGATTATATTTTAGGTGATGTGATCATATTACAGTAAATTTATTTTATCTTTATGAAGAAATCTTTGACTTCGAGGTCACTGTTACAAATACCATGTAGGAAAAGATGCCAGTTTTGCTTTCAATTATATTTACTTTTCGGAGAAGGCAATGGCACCCCACTCCATACTCTTGCCTGGAAAATCCCATGGACAGAGGAGCCTGGAAGACTGCAGTCCATGGGGTCGCTAAGAGTCAGACACAACTGAGTGACTTCACTTTCACTTTTCACTTTCATGCATTGGAGAAGGAAATGGCAACCCACTCCAGTGTTCTTTCCTGGAGAATCCCAGGGACAGGGGAGCCTGGTGGGCTGCCATCTATGGGGTCACACAGAGTCGGACATGACTGAAGCGATTTAGCAGCAGCATATTTACTTTTTGTCCTTTAAAAATTGTCACTTTTCGTATTGAGGTACAATATATTTTCTGTTGCTTGCACACATTCATGTAAAATACATCTCCTATTGCTTATTGGCAAATAATTTAAAGCGCAACTTTTATAGTATTGATGGTATAATTTTCTCTTTCCAGGAAAGTCAAAGCTATCATAAGCATGATAATTAGGTCGGCTTTTGCCTTCTTGTGACCGTTGGTTTACTCTATTTAGAGAGAGGAGCAGCCTTCGGTTAATTCTTACAAAGGTGAAAAAGGAAAGAAATTAAATATCATGGTATCAAGATCATACTTTAGCATTTACAGGATTGCAAACATGACTAAAAAAATCCCTTTTCAGGGTTTTTTTATGGAAATGGACTGCACAGAAAGCAGCTAGGTTTTCCCTATTCCATCCACTTTAGACAGAAGTTTTATTTTTCACAAATATGAAAAGTTAGTGAAAACTTAGCTTTACAGAATTAAGCATCTTTGGCTTAGACAGTAAAGAATCTGCCTGCAATGCGGGAAACCTGGGTCAGTCCCTGGGTCGGGAAGATCCCCTGGAGAAGAGAATGGCTACCCGCTCTGCCTGGTGAGCTATAGTCCGTGGGCTTCGCAAAGAGTCAGACGCAACTGAGTAACTAACACTTACACTTTCGCTCGCTTTACTGATTGGGATGTTGTAGTATATCAATGATGCCTTTTTTCTTTTATTAAAAAAAAAAAAGCTGACAACTTTGAAAATAACTTCTTAGCAGCTTGTTAAACTCTAGAAAAAATGGTTTCAAAAGTTTCTGTGGCTCTCCCCAATTTAAGGTAGTTCTCTTCTTTCTTGCAAACAGAAGCACCAGTGTATGTTGCAAAAAAGAAAAACCCAAATGGCAAATGACTTTAAACTTCAACATGTTACTTTTTGTTTCTTTAGTCTTCTTTGTGGTAGGGGGGAAATCTCCCCCAATTCAAATAACTTTCAGAAGGTATAACAGAGTGAAAAGTCCTAAGGCAGAGGCTGTGGTACTCACACCTTCAAGGGGTTCATTACTGCCCACAGTCCAGCCTCCACCTCCCTCTCCCACGGCTGCTTTTTCCACTTACATTTCAGACAAGCTGTATTCTTGGCTGTTGCTGCCAGTTACCTGGTGATAGAACACCTCTGGGGCTCTGCTTCCTGTGCTCTTCCTTCCCTGTCAAAATCCTACCTGGTGCTGAAGACCCAACTCAAACACCTTCTCTTCCATCCAGTTTCTAATTCCCCATTCTTTCTCTTCTGTGAGCTTCTTAACCTCTCCTGTAAGCACCACGTTCTCAGAAAGCACGGGAGCAAACAGACCTGTATCACCAAAAACCAGACCATTGAAAACAGTAAAAAAAAAAAAAAAAAAAAAAGGAGAAGTTAGAGAGGGAAAAATCAGGGAAATCCATCAGGAGGCCAGTGCGATACTGTGAATTCAGACACTGGGCATGGCAAGAGGTGGCGGCATCGAGAGAAACATCACAGCCGTGACCAAAGACTGCACGTGTCCGAGGGGAGAGAGGTTGTCAGAGATTATTCGAGGTGCTTAGTTTGGGTGACAGAGTGAGTTAATCAAGAAAGGAAAACAGGAAGAGGAGACAATTTGAAGAGGGGATGAAAAGTTTGATTTTCTGTTCCGTTAAATCATGGGCTCAGATGGTTAAGAATCTGCCTGCAGGAGATCCAGATTTGATGCTTGTGTTGGGAAGATCCCTTGGAGAAGGGAACGGCACCCGGCTCCAGTATTCTTGCCTGGGAAACCCTGTGGACAGAGGAGCCTGGTGAGTTACAGTCCATGGGGTTGCAAAGAAACACGACTGAGCCACTAACTTGAGGTGCCTAGAGAATATCCAGCATCCACGGGCAAAGGGACACAGGAAGAAGTGAAAAATAAGGATACAAATCTCAGGGAAGAGAGGGCAGGAGTCTTTAGCACATTTTATGCATTAGAGAGAAAACTTGAGCTAGGAATAACAGAATGTAAATGAAGGAAGAGGGGCTGTCGCAGGTCTGGAAACTAGCAGACAGAAAGATGTGGGGAGCCAGAAAGGCAGAGACCAGTGTGAGAAACTTCTGAAATTAGAGGTTGCAGAAGGTCAGCAGTGTGGAGGGCTGGGAGGAAGCCGGGGAGCTCAAGCGGAACGAGCGCCTGGAACAGGCCCCTAGATGTGAGGTTAGAGGAGTTGTAGGGGCCTCTGTAAGAGCAAAGTTCTGGTGAATTTAAATGAGGAAAAGCTAGATTGCTGTGGTGCTGTGCGCGCCGTCGCTCAGTCGTGTCCTACTCTTTGCGACCCAGTGAACTGTAGCCCGCCAGACTCCTCTGTCCATGGGATTCTCCAGGCAAGAGTACTGGAGTGGGTTGCCATTTCCTCCTCCAGGGGATCTTCCCGACCTAGGGATTGAACCTGCATCTCTTGCTTCTCCTCCATTGGCAGGCGGATTCTTCCCCACTGAGCCACCAGGGAAGCCCCCTTACTACACTTGATCCTAGCCAAAAGGCCACGAAGCGATTGCGGTGGGTTGGGAGGTAATGAGTAAGACAGTGAGGGGCGATAGTTCTTTCAGTAAGTCCAGCGGTGGAGGAAAGAGCATGAGGCGGATCGTTCTGGGGTCAGAACCTTAAACCCTGCTTAGGTGGAAAGGAAGGAGCTGGTAGAAAGCAGTACAGGAGAGGGAGAGAATGATCCACGCATATGTAGGCTCTCTTTTATATTTTGGATCTACCATACCCATCCTTTTCATCCTTGTGTCCCCTAGTCCGGTTTTTTGAGTCAGTATCTTCCATCAAACTGGTGTTCAGTGAATGAATTAAAACGATGTCACATAAGACTTCAGAGTCAGAAGACGAGGCCGTAGTATCTTGCTCATCTTGACTTTGGAGAGAAACCTGGACAGATGTTTAAATGTCCTCTCCAAATAGTTTGAAAAACGTTACCCCCAACTTAAAAATTACTTAATCGTGGTGATAAGACTGCCCCTTGTTTTACTGTAGAGGAGCTAGAAAATAAAATGATTGCCAAGTCCTGCAAAAACCTCCAAATGTGCATATTTTTTTCCCTCAAGAAAGAGAGGTGGAAAAACATAACTTATTGGCAACAGTCATATGAAAAACAATAGTGTTAGTTTTCATACAAGTCTCGTTTACAGGCTACAGCTGTTGCAAAAGAAACATGTTAAAAGTGGAAAAACTGACCATGAGACGAAGCCTTACTCGTTGTCAAAAGCCTGATATGACTGCGGATTCACCCCTTAGATGTTAAAGGGCAAAAATATTTTTAATAAGACTCAACCTGATTCACTTGCCACTCCTCCCATGTTCATTGCGGCATGGTTTATAATAGCTAAGCCACGGAAACTGCCTAAGTGTCCACTGATGGATGAAAGGATAAAGAAGCTGTGATGTGTGTGTGTATATATATATATACACAGGAATATACATGTATATACAGGAATGCACTAATTCATCCTGCCCTTTCTCTTCTTCTGTAGCCATCAGGTTTGGGCGCATGCCACAGGCCGAGAAGGAGAAGCTGTTAGCAGAGATCTCCAGCGATATCGACCAACTGAACCCAGAGTCTGCTGACCTCCGGGCCCTGGCAAAGCATTTGTATGACTCGTACATAAAGTCCTTCCCGCTGACCAAAGCAAAGGCGAGGGCGATCTTGACGGGAAAGACGACAGACAAATCAGTTAGTTCTCTTCTACTGTCTTCATTTGGGGTGGCTGGGTTTTGTTGTTGTTTTCCCTTTGAGTAAATGACTTACCGTGTTATGCACAGATGTGGTAAGGAATCCGCCTGCCATGCAGGAGAACCCAGTTCAATCCCTGGGTTGGGAAGATCCCCTGGAGAAGGGGATGGCAACCCACTCCAGTATTCTTGCCTGGGAAATCCCATGAACAGAGTAGCCTGGCGGGCTACGATCTGTAGGATTGCCAAGAGTCGGACACGACTGAGCAACTAAGCACCCACACATATGTGTTGCACACACATACACACACACACACACAGAGTACCATTCTGTGGTTGGCTGGTACCTACTGCAGGCTGAGTCTAAAACAGAGGAGAGAGAGTGTTTTCAGATACAGTAAATAAACATTATTTTAAATAGGGAAAAACTCCTTCAAGCTCTCCTAATAAAATTTTTGAGACTAGTATAGAAAGGTACAGGTCATCTTGGTGGTGGTTTAGTTGCTAAGCCGTGTCCGACTCTGCAACAGGTCATCTTAACTTGAACAAATGAACTCAGGCTTCCCTTATGCCGCCACGCTCTTTCAGGATCCATATCTTTTCTTTTCTTGGCATCAGAATCACTGGCCACATTTATAGGCCTTCAAGCAGCCCTGTTTTTCTCTGGGAAGGGCCTGACTTAGGTTTGGAAAAGGTGGTCGATCTCACAATTGTGTCGTGCAGAGCTACTCTCAAGTACCTCTCAAAAGTTCTCTGTGGGGCATAAGAATACATTTCGGACCTCACACCACTTTTCTTTCCTTGTAGCGCTGTCTTGATTATTATTCCCAGGGAGCTGGGAACCCTGTCCTTGTGTTGTGTATATGAGTTTTATCTTCTCAGAGGCTCTGAGCAGCCTGGGCTACCACAGGGGATTCTCAAACATCAGCAGGTGCATTGATGACCTGTTCAGGAAACCCAGACTGGGTGATAATGGTGGTTGAGTCTGTTTTCCAAGAAGTAGAATTCTTCCCTGGTAACAAGCTGAGAAAGCACATGGGAATTATGTTGAAACAAACTATAACTGTGCCTGAACTCTATCCCCAGTCCTGCCATCACCTTCAACTGTGACCTGGATCCCATCCCTGGACCACAGTTTCCACAGGCAGGGTCTGGTTTGAGTACAATGCAGTAGATTCCTAGGGTAGTAAGACCACAGGACATTCTGAAGACACTGTCCCAGCCCTTGAAAGCCTTTTCATGTTGTCATTTATTTTCAGATGAACACCTGCAGGAGAGGTGTGCAATTACTGAACAGATGAACAGAAATATGTAACTCTTACCCCACTTAATTTTATTTGGGGGAAAGTTTTATCACCCATTACTGTATTTTGATGACTATCTCAAGACGTTATTATTTTTTTTTTTTTTAGCTATACCATAAGAATAGAATCAGCTAATAGGAAAGGAAAACTTTTTATGCAGTTGGCTGCGTAAAAAGCCAACTATCAACAAGGGCAGTGGGTTTCTTGACTGCCAGAGAGATCACTGGTACCCTAAGAGTATTAGACCTCTATCCAGCTGTTTACAGGTTTTTAAAAGTCTTGCACGTTCATTATGTTCAAGACCCACACTACCTTGCAGCTGCAATTATTATCCTCTTTTTGTATTATCCTCTTTTGTTCTCCTCCCAGAAGCCAGTCCTGCCCACTGGCCCGCAATGGCCCGGTTGACAGAAGCACTGTGTGGTGAAACTCCCAAGAATTTTCACCTTGGGAAAACATTCTAAGTGATGGTGGATTTTTATGAATTTTTAGAACAGTAGGAATTTCCCACCTTGTTCTGCTGCCCCAGTACCTTCACAGTCGGGAACTTTTCCTTGCATTGTTTTGTTCTTCTCGAATTCTAGCGAGGAGCCGCTGTCTTCCAGAGGGCAGGCAGCAGGTTGGACGTCCTGGTAAAGCTGAGTCTAGGACTTCCCTGGTGGCTCAGTGATTAAGGATCCACCTGCCAACGCAGGAGACCTGGAGTCAATCCACAGGTCGGGAAACTCCCCTGGAGGAGGAACCAGCAGAGACCACTCTAGTATTCTTGCCCGGAGAATCCCGTGGACAGAGGAGCCTGGCGGGCTACAGTCCATGGGGGTCTCAAAAGTGTCAGACACGACTTAGCGAGTAGACAACAAAAAGCGGAGTCGATGTATTCTTTAAATGAAGAAATGAGGGCACAGCAAAACAGAAACGAACAGCCCCAGCCTAGCTGATTTTACTACGGAAGATTAGAGAGACAAGAAAATCAGAGCAGCCTGGCTAGGTAGTTCACAGTGGAAGGCAGCCTGCGCCAGTTCCCTGAGAGCCCCGTGTGTGACAAGGAGCCAGGCAGGAGACCCTGAGCTGGGAGAGGCTTGGTGGCCCGGGAGAGCCCAGGGCACACTGTTTACCCCACAGTTTGCCTCGGGCCGCTCAGTTTCTAGGAACTACTTTCTCACCTTCTCTTTATCTCCCCGTCCAGACCTGCAATCCACCCTGGCAGTCCTATTAATTTAATAGTACCTGAAAGATAAGAGGAAAGCATTAAAAGAAAAATTTTCTCCAGTAGTCAAGATTTTAAATGTACACTTCCAGTGACCAGGATACTGTGTGCTAACTGTGAGAGGTCCAGAGCCCGATTCACCATAAATCACTTTAAAAGCTCACAGCAGTTGAGTCTTTGGCTCTAAATCTTTGAGTTAAAATGAAGGTAATTGTAGGCTCTTTGTGTGTTAGTTGCTCAGTCGTGTCTGACTCTTTATGACTCCATGGACTGTGGCCCGCCAGGCTCCTCTGTCCATAAAATTCTCCAGGCAGGAATACTGGAGTGGGTTGCCATTCCCTTCTCCAAGGGATCTTCCCAACCCAGGGACTGAACTGGGTCTCCTGCGTTGCAGGCAGATTCTTTACCTTGCGAGCCACCAGGGAACCCAGGCTCTTTATGGGGTATTAATGTTCGTATCTCAGTTGTGTCTGACTCTTTGTGACCCCGTGGACTGTTGCCCACCAGGCTCCTCTGTCCATACAATTCTCCAGGGAAGAATACTGGAGTGGGTTTCCATTCCTTTCTCCAGGGGATTTTATGGGGGGAGGGTTGTGAAGCCCCCAACTTTTTATGGGGTAAATAGGTATTAAGCTATTTTAAGGGAGAGCGCCATAAAATGCTTAATTACCAGCTCCCCTGTAGTAACTAAGACTGTGCTTTGTCTATAATGGTCACTCAAAATGTGTATGCTTAATTGAGTTAAAAGCTGCTGCCTATGCCCTTTGAAATTCTGGACTTTCATCAGAAGGCCTTTAGCCCAAGATTTGCTCACCAACCTGGACATCATTAAAAATCTGGATGCAGGCAGAATTGCCTCTTGTTAAGGTCTGGGAAGGAAAGAGAGACTGGGCCAAATTAGAATAATCCACCCTCTGATTACACAAAGCTGAAATTGAATTGTTTGGCTCTCTCTTTTCTCCTTATCTTGCAAAATCAAATTAAGCACTAGTGGAAAGAAAGAGTGCCGAGAGGAATATGGGACAGGGAAAAAACTAAAATCAGAATGTGATTTCCAATGAGACTAGAGATTTGTTCTTTATCTTACATGGTCATGTTATTCATTTGATAGCATCTATCTCAGGGCTGTTATGTTATCTCTTCTTGGCCACGACTTTTGAAAGTGAAGATTTGCATTGATAGGAAAAGTTTTGCAGAAGTGCGGACTCTTGAGAGGGTGGAGGGATCTGGAAAAGGGGCTGCGGCTGGTGCAGGAGAGCGATTTGGGCCTCACTGCACACCCCACTGGAACTGCCCTCATTAGGAGGGGTTCCGCCCAGCTGGGGGAAGGCAGCTCAGCATAGTGGATAACCAGTTACCCAGCACCTTTGGGAAAGGAAAAGGCTTTGTTGAAGAGGCCTTTCTTTAAATTTATCTTCCTGCTCCATTTAACCATTGCCTATTCTGTCTCACTGGTGAAGCGACTGCTAGTCTTTCAGGCCCAGCTCCAGCTTTTGCCTGCAGGCAAACCAGGGCTTCTCCCTTCCCCACTCAGCTCTCCTCTGTCTCTTATTCCCTTGAGCAGATCAATTAAATGCTCCTTTTTTTAAGAAATATTTATTTATTTGGCTGCATCGGGTCTTAGTTGCAACATGGGAGACCTTTCCTTGCAGCGCACACTCTGTGGCGTGTGGCCTTAGTTACCCCGCGGCATGTGGGACCTTAGTCCCATGACCAGGGCTCGAACCCGTGTCGCCAGCTTTGCAAGATGGCTTCTCAACCAGTGGGCCACCAGGGGCTCCCCTCCTGTCTTTTAAGCTTAGATGTCATACCTCTAGAATATGATGGTCCCACTTTTATTGTCCTTCCTCAAAGAATAATATTCGGGAACTTTAGGCTCTGAGTTTAGGGGAAGATGGGGAATTGGAATCGCAGGATGTGGGACATCAGAGAAGAAACTTTAGGAGCGTTGGACCTTTGAGCCACCCTCAAATAGAAATGGAACTGGCTCTCCCCATGGCCTGTTCCCTGTCAATGGCTTGTTCCCGCCCAGACCCCTTCTTTGAGAGAATCTACAGAACTCTTAAAACTACGGATACGCTAGAACCAGGGTGCTGTGTCTCCTGAAGGCAACCTGAGAACTGAATGGACTTTGGAAGTTCCCAGTGTTTGACTGTTACTCTGCTGTGATGATCACACTGGGTGTATGGCTGTCACATGATCCCATGTTTGTTGATGAAAATAGAGAGTGGTTTTCAAAAAACCATTCTCAGTGCCATGGTTTGTCATAAAACAATAAATAGAAAAACCCTTGGTGTGTCTGCCAGCTTTTCACTCCATATCTGAGGGATGGTGAGGCCCTCCTGGATGCACTCTGTCTGCAAATAAGGAATAAAGCTTGTTATTTATACTGTATTGGACTTTGGGTCCCGAAGCATCGCACTGCTTATAATGCATATATGTGGAGTCACTGTTTTTATAATTGCAGGAGCAAACTGGTGCCATCATAAAAATGGTTCTTCTAAACAGTGTGAAATAGGAGACCAAGGAATAGTAAAACCAGTGTGGAAATATAAACTTTTGTGAAAACAGTTCTGTACCCATTTAAATGTTTGCGTCCTAAAATTTACAAGGGCCGTCAAATATAGTAACTCAAACTATTGGAAAGATATCTGTCCTTTTAAATCCTACGCTTACCAGCTAAACAAAGTGTGGTCTCTCTCCCCCTTTCCCTGAGTGAGCTGGAATTTGCTCCCCTGGGAAGGAAGACACCAGACAGACAGACCCTCCGAGAACAAGAGGCTTGGGAACTGTGGTGTCAGTAAGGAGCAGAGTGGTCGCGCGGCTTTGTTTTGATCACTATGAAGAAATTTGGCTTCTAGAATCATTAATCTATGGAGTCACATTTAAAAAATAAATTTCTTTATTTCCAGTACTGTCAGGAATCACTGAAGATATAACAGATCTGAACAAATGGCCTTCTTTTAGACAATAAATTTAGAAGATAATATTCTATATAGTCAAGAAGAAAAGCATTTTTAATATTTTTTTCATCTTTAATAATTAGACCTAGTTGGTCAGTACGCTTGTTTGCCAGCTGAGTAACATTTTGGTCAGCCGTAGATGTTTCTTTAAGAGAAGAGGGTATGTGCTGGGTCATTAAAGTGTGAACAATTGCTCCTATTAAGTTTTTGTGTTAACAAGATACACTGGCAAGACTTTCAAACTTAACTTTGATCCCATGTTGTTGTTCAGTTGCTAAGTCGCATCCGGCCCTCTGTGACCCCATGGACTGAAGCCCGCCAGGCTTCCCTTGTCCTTCACCATCTCCCAGAGTTTGCTTAGACTCACGTCATTGAGTCAGTGATGTCATCCAATCATCTCAGCCTCTGTCGCCCCCTCCTCTTGCCCTCAGTCTTTAGCACTTAAATGGCATCTCTAGGAAGTAAGAGTTCAAAGGCCCTGCACCAAGACCCCAGCATAGCCGAGTTTAGAAGCCCCAGGTCCTCCCAGAATTGTCATTTTATGTAAAAAAAAAAAAAAAAAAAAGCAAAAGTGGGGAAGTCATGTAGAAGGTAGCAGAAAGAGAAAAGAATTAGTCCTGAGTGAGGGGATCTGGTTTAGGGTTTGCTATAAATAGCTGTTTGACTTCAGGAAGTCTCTTAGCTTCAGTTTATTCATACCTAGTCAGACAATGATGCTGCAGATTATTCCTGAAGACCTATCTGTTAGTTCTCTACAGCCAGTGGTTCTCCACAAGAGGGAAATAGGAATGACAGAGGAGAAACCAGAAAGAAATTGAGGAAACCCAACCAATGCAATCTGGATTAACGTTCACCCACTGGAGCTAGTAATTGAGGAGAACCATGTGTGCCTCAGAGGATGAAGGTCAAAAGCGTAAAAAGGAAGGCGAAGATGAAGAAGACAAGGCCCTCGGACTTCACTTTTGTTCCTTGAGGCTTTGCTCTAATCTGTCAAGAAACCTACCACCACCAGGATCTAACCTAAGATCACCGTTTTTCCAGGCCAGGTTTAACTCTGATGTGGCTACCAAGTGATTGTGAGAGTGGAGAGTTGTCTACCTCACTAATTTCAGTTTCCCATCTTGGAGATATCATCAGAATTGGTGCTGTTGTTTAGTCGCTAAGTCGTGTCCAGCTCTTTGCCACCGCATAGACTGTAGCCCGCCAGGCTCCTCTGTTCATGGGATTTCCCAGGCAAGGATACTGAAGTGGGTTGCCATTTCCTTCTCCAGGGGATCTTCCCGACCCAGGGATCCAACCTGCGTCTCCTGCATTGGCAGGCGGATTCTTTACCACTGAGCCACCTGGGAAACCCATCACCAGAATGATCCCTGCTTTCTCAGTTGATTTTTTCATTTGTCTTTCCTAGGTTGCCATTTTATTATTCAAAAGGAGCTGTAAATTTAAAGCATTCATCTATAGTCACTGAAACAACTCATACATTAAAATGCTGATGTTGGACTGCTAAGAAACAGTATTATTCTATCTGTCCATTCAAAAAAGTAAACTTTTATTACTCTACTTTGTCTTCATTAATAAGCCAGCTTTTCCTGTGATCTTTGTGTTATACATAGGAGGTATGAAATAGTTCTAGAACTAATTTTAATTATCTATAAAAACAGTGCCCTTAACCCCATCCCAGTTTTGATATGTGAATCCATTTTTGGAAATCAAAATATATCAGCATAGATTACATTTGCTGTATCTCTCCCAAGAAAACTAGCTTCCTCTTACTGAAATCATGTTGTTCCCCTGGAGAAACAGTGTGTTCAAGTGCAGTTTTCCTCACTCCATCCTGACCTTTTTGTGGTCTGTAGAAGTGCAAGCATTTATAACAGCCAGAGGCTGATTCACCATGGAGCTAATGAAGCCTCAGGGCCTCTTCCCTTGCACAGAGCCCCTTCCAGTGCTCAGGGAAGGGCCTGAGCTATTTGTTCTTATAATCTGTATTACTGAACCCAACAGTTGTTGTAAATATACTCAACAGTCAAGTACATTTCAGGCCCCACAAAGCCTAGATCTCACCCTGATAACGTCCTAGATGTAGTTAAGCATTCTTTCCTGTTAAGGAGAGATGGCTTATCTAGCCATTTGATACAGTGTCTGAAGATAAATACATTGTTAGCCCCAAATTAGAAGTGTAAAACCATTAAAACCAAATCTAAAGAGGATATGGTTCCTCTGACAATGGCAGATCATGCGATGATACCGTGCAAGCTAGTAGAGCATATAAGGCTTTGTAGAAAAGAGAGAAATGTGCAAGTGAAGGACATTTTGTGTGGAACATTTTACCAGAAATATAATATTAAGTCATTGATTCAAGATAAACTCCACAGGCCGAATTCCCCTCGTGGTTTTCAGAGTTCAGCCATCTGTAAACCTGGCGGGCCACTATCTTCTGCTGTTTCTGTATGAGGAATCCCAATGTAAAGTGTGTGGGTTGGGACTTCCCTGGTGGTCCAGTGGCTAAGACTGTGCACTCCCCATGCAGGGGGCCTGGGTTCAATCCCTGGTCAGGGAACGCGATCCTGCATGCCGCAACGAAGACCCAGTGCAGCCAAATAAATTAATTCATTAATTTTTTTTAATGTGCACATTAACTGTTTGCAGTCTAATAATTGGTGAATGGGTGGCAAAGAAAGGCAGATCTCCAGGCAGATCACATCTGGATCACTCCTGCAGCTTGATAGATCCACACGGGAGCTGAAGGGATCTATGCAGACTTCAAAAGTGCAAAAAAAAAAAAAAAAAAACCCAGCAGCAAAAGCTATGACGAGGAAAAACAAAAAAACCCACCTGGGATTCATTTGCATGTCCATACCCAGAATCCTCTGTCAACTCAACGTTTTGAAAATGCTGAAGGGATCTTTTTTTAAAAAAAGAAAAAATCTGGAATGGTTTGGCATGATGGTGGGGGCTGCTGATTCCTTTCTCTGTCCTTGAGTGTTTACTGCCAGGAAATCCTGACCAACGTCGATTGCCAAGGGGTTACCAAGTCACATTGTTGTTAAATTGGGAGAGAAAATTAGCAGGATTTTGTGCCTTCTGTGCAACTATCACAGAGTTTCAAAAACAGGAACCTGGGGCTTTATATGAGGGGACAGGGGAAGTCGAGGGGGAAGAGTCACAGGATGGTTTATCAGGGCATAGTTCCAGAGAAATTGCTTACATGGAGGTGGGAGAATGTTATGCATCCATTCTGCGCCAAGAAGCTGAGGGACTGAGGTCGTCCAAAAGCTGGGCAGATGAGGTACTGTCCTTCCACACGTGAAGAGGTGATGGCTTTATATCCTTGTTATTTGTGTTTGTACAGGTGCAGGTGGACTCTTCAGGTGCCCTCAGATTTCTCATAGCAGTAAAGAAAGCCAGCCTCTTGGTAGCATAAATTAAAATGGGCCACAAAACTCTGAGATCAGAAACCACCTTCTCCTAGGTTCTGTAAAAGCTAGTGTTTGTCAGCATCAGAATCTGGCATTCTGGAAAAACTCAGCACACGTTAACTGAAGAGACTGTCCATCTACTCTGTCCTTTTTTTTTTTTTTTTTTTCTCCTGTTAATAATATAGGTCTGAAGTAGAGAAAAATGCAAAATGCCTCAAAGCAGTATGAACTATTCGTTCTTGGCTTACTTGAAGACTTAAGAGTCACCAGGCCAGCTTACTCTTGGGTTCCTCTCATCTGTCCTATTTTGTGGTTTTGTATTTGCTAAACAATTAAATTGGAGTGAATTTTTTTGGGGTTTAGAAAAATAACAATTTCTGGAATAACTCCAGTGAATGTTGTTGAAATAAGAGGCAAGTTTGGGAATCTACTCAACATCTAAAACCCCTTAAAATTAGTGTTATTTCCTTCAGTGCAGAATAGACTTAATAGTTTGGTGAAGGGAATTCCCTGGTGGGCCAATGGTTAGTGCTTTCACTGCTTGGGCCCAGGTTCAGTCCCTGGTCAGGGAACTAAAATCCTGCAAGACATGTGGCATGTGCCTCCCCCAAAAAAGTTTGATAACAATCTTAGACTACTATAGAGATTAATAGTTTAGACTGTCTGAACCAGTGGGTCTTGAAGCTGGCTACTGCTGGCTCTCATTGTGTCTGCTTCCTCTTGCCAAAGAGGAGAGAATTCTCAATATCTCTCAATAAAGCTTTTCAAAAGAAGCTTTGCTTTTAGTACATCAGAGACTTCCTATTCAGTGGACATGTATGTGTTTGTGCACACTCACACAGATACACACACACACACACATATCACAGACACTACTTCCAAGAAACGCAACTAGCATATCCTCAAGAGAAGAGTTGGAAATCTATGCAATCCACTTCAGATGAAAAATTCGAGGGCTAGGAAAGATAAATGACTTTTCTAAAGTCACAGAGTTAACCACAGAACCAAAGCTGGAAGCCAGATACCCTCAACTCTTATTCCTTGCTTCTGAGTAAAACACATGACCAGCATTGAGGGGTAGCTCCTTACAGAGTTCAGTAGGTATATACGTGTGTGTGTGTATATATAACTGTGGTCACTTATTCAGAGTAGCCTTGAGAATTTCACAAGGACCACAAACCTCTGGTTAAATCTATACAAGGAAGTGAAAGAGAAAGATTATTTCGTGGACAAACCCAAGAGGCTTTTGCTAGCAGCCTATTGCAAACCTGAATAACTGATAAACGAGTTTTATTGATTCTTGACCCTTAAGGACAGATACTTTGAAAAATAAGTTCCAACCTTTTTTTAATTTGCCACTTTTGTAGTGTTTGCCCATAGGCCTTATGCAGCTGCTCTTTCTGAAACAGATTACTTCCAGAGCATTAAAAAAAAAAAAAAGGAAAGAGAGGAAACAGACATTTTCTTGACTCAGTGTTTTTAGTCTGCTTTCAGACTGATTTTTCTATAGTTAAGTATAGTTTACATATACATTATGTTTCGTTTAAGCTCTGAGAAGATTTAATCTAAAACTGCAAGATTACTTTATGTCCAAGTGGGTCTATTCAACCGTGAGTTGCTGAAATAATTTTTTTTATTGAAAGAAGGTTAAAAATGTATCCCATTGAAAGCTAGAATAAAACAGTAGATTTTTGCATCATTTTTAAAATCAACAACAAAGATCTTCCAAACAACAGGAATTGGAGCTACTAGCGAGTTACCGGTTGTGGTATCATATCACCAATGTTGGTGAAATATGTTTGGTTCCAGAAGACAACTTGGAGGATTAATCAAGACATGAGTATTTTCTCATTGTTCAGTGTTTTCAACTTGAAAGATTTTCGTTAGCAAAGCAAGTGTCTGTGAAGAAGCTGGGATGGTATTGACCGTGAATGAGAAATTTCCAGCTCAGCCAGTTTCTCCCATTTTTCTTTGCAGCCGTTTGTTATCTATGACATGAACTCCTTAATGATGGGAGAAGATAAAATCAAGTTCAAGCACATCAGTCCCCTGCAGGAGCCCAGCAAAGAGGTGGCCATCCGCATCTTCCAGGGGTGTCAGTTTCGCTCCGTGGAAGCCGTGCAGGAGATCACAGAATACGCCAAGAATATCCCCGGCTTTGTGAACCTTGACTTGAACGACCAAGTAACTCTCCTAAAATACGGCGTGCACGAGATCATTTACACGATGCTGGCCTCCTTGATGAATAAGGATGGGGTCCTCATATCCGAGGGCCAAGGATTCATGACAAGGGAGTTTCTAAAGAGCCTGCGCAAGCCCTTTGGTGACTTTATGGAGCCCAAGTTCGAGTTTGCTGTGAAGTTCAACGCACTGGAATTAGACGACAGCGACTTAGCGATATTTATAGCTGTCATTATCCTCAGTGGAGGTAAGCTGCTGCTTGCGGTTTTCCGTGAAGGAGCGTGGGGTGGGGGTGGGATGGCTGAACGAATGTCGACTGGCCTTCGCGTGAGGCTTTGCGCCTTTTCCCTCTGCTCTTACCGCACTTTCCACAGAGAGTGCCAGTGGGATAATGCCCTGGGAGTGTTGCTACCCATGAGACATACCGAGAAAGAATATCAGTTGGTTTCCTCTCTGACGGCTGTGGGTAACTCAGGTGCTTTTCCTTTATTCTGAAAAAATATTTTTTTCTGCTCAAATCCAAACATGGAAGACAAATGCCCTCTTCTCCTTTTTGTTTTTCCTCTTTATTTTCTTGTCTTGTTCTGTTCCTTCCCAGAAGGCCAGTCTATTTCTCATTTAAGTAATGCCATGTATAACTTTGTGAGACAATGCTCACTTGCATAGAGACAGTACCACTGTGTGTGTGTGTGGTCAGATTATGGTCCAGCCCCACCATCAGCGAGGTGTTACTTTGAATCGCTTTCGCAGGTTCAGGGATCAAAGACCACACATCTGCTGACCTCTGCCTCCTCTCCCGTGTGGGGTCCTCTGACAACTCCCCTGAGGGTACCTTGGTGAGGAGGTTGGCTGTGATCAAGAATGCAGTCCGAACCAGAGAACACCCAACCGAGAAATAAATTGAGTTATTTAGGCATTCTTTGTACTTTTGGCCTTGCAAGGGCGTGATCTGATTAACCAACTCCGAAAGCCAGGTTTTATACTACATTAATGCTCACTTGCATAGAGACAGTACCACTGTGTGTGTGTGTGTGGTCAGATTATGGTCCAGCCCCACCATCAGCCAGGTGTTACTTTGAATCGCTTTCGCAGGTTCAGGGATCAAAGAGCACACATCTGCTGACCTCTGCCTCCTCTCCCGTGTGGGGTCCTCTGACAACTCCCCTGACGGTACCTTGGTGAGGAGGTTGACTGTGATCAAGAATGCAGTCCGAACCAGAGAACACCCAACCGAGAAATAAATTGAGTTCTTTAGGCATTCTTTGTACTTTTGGCCTTGCAAGGGCGTGATCTGATTAACCAACTCCGAAAGCCAGGTTTTATACTACATGCTACGTTCACTGGCACCTCATGGGTTTCCAACTTGAGTAGAAGAAAGTTTTAGTGTCATCTGTCTATATAAAAATTGTCTTCAGACAATCAGCTTTTATTACTGAGGTGGACTTAGGGTGAAGTTTTTTGTGGATGCTCTACAGAGTACCCCCTGTGCATGAAAACTGATGTGTAGGGGGACAGGGGTCCTTTAGATGTCAGTTGTGTGGACTAGCCCGCCTGTCGCAGAAAGCAAGGCCTGCTCCGTAGTCTTTTCTTGTCCAGTTACTCGAGAGCAGAGTGCTTCTGAAACCAGGTGCACGGCATTAGTAACGAGAAGGGTAAGTAGTGAGTACTTACTGAGTACTTTCTGTGTGCAGTAAGTTTCCTAACCACTCCACACACATTCGTGTGATTCTCACAGCCCCAGTGAGGTGAATACTCTTTTGCAAATAAGGAAACCAAAGCCCCGAAAGGTTCAGTAACTTGGCCAGAATCTCCCAGACAGCAGAGACGGAGTCAGGATGCTGAACCGAGGTGATCGAGGTGGCTCCACGGTCTACCCTGGCAGCCCACTTTACACGACCAGGGTGCAAAGAGATAACGGCACAGTGCAGATTAACTCTGATGCCACAAGCCCTTTGTCATGTGATGGTTAATAATAGCAAAACTGTGCTGTCCGACGTGTTTTGATACCTCCTTCTTCAGTAGACCCTTGAATCTCTGGAATCTGTGATTCATTCAACAAAGAATCAGATTCCAGTTTATGTTAGGTCCATTGGGAGAAAAAGATTCAATTTTGAACAACCAGGTTAGAAAACAAGTTGGTATTGTTTAGCTAATATTTTAAGGCCCATTTTATTTTTATTGAACTATACAAATATAATTATTAACGTGTGATCTATTTCTAAGATTTTTCCTAATTATACTATATATACCATGTTTATGGGCCTCCCCAAAGCTCAATGGTAAAGAATCTGTCTGCAATGCAGGAGGCCCAGGTTCAATCCCTGGGTGGTGAAGATCCGTTGAGGTAGCAAATGGCAGCCCACTCCAGTATCCTTGCCTGGAGAATCCCATGGACAGAGGAGCCTGGCAGCTACAGTCCATTGGGTCACAAAGCTTCGGACATGGTAGCAACTGAGCACGTACCATGTTTGTATTCCTTTTTACACCTAATCATTTCTCATGTCATTAGCAATCTTAATATTTTTCTTAATTTTAAAAATAAGAGTAACATATGGTCATTTTTTGATTCAAAGACTATAGAAAGGTGTAAGTGAAAAGTAAAGTTCCGTATCCTCAGAATAAAATAGGATTAACAAAGGTCTGTTTCTCCTACCAAAACGTTTCTGTGCCTGTGCTGACATATATGTATGCTGCCGTTTAAAATTTGTTTTAATGGAAGTATAGTTGACATGCAACATCGTGTTCATTTCTGCTGTACAGCGAAATGATTCAGCTGCGTGTCTGTGTACATATTTTTTCCTTTTTTACTCTTCTGCCTCATGATTTGCCGCAGGATGTTGACCATGATTCCCTGTGCTATAGAGTAGGACCTCCCGTCTGTCCATTCTTCAGGTGAGGGCTTTCGTCTGCCAGCTCCAGCCTCCCACTCCAGCCCTCCCCCGTCTCCTGTCTCTCTTGGCCACCCGAGGTCTATTATCTGTGTCTGTGAGTCTCTCGCTGTTTCACAGAGAGCTTCATTTGTGTCATGTTTTAGATTTCACGTGTGCGTGACATCATGTGGTGGTCGTCCTGATCCTCTTCACTTAGCACGATGGGCTCTAGTTGTCGTGGCGTTGCCGCAAGTGGCGTTGTTCACTCCGTGGTAAATACGAACCACAGCTTCTCGGTCTGCTCATCTGTCGAGTGGACGTTTAGGTCGTTTCCAAGTCTGGGCTGTTGTGAGTAGTGCTGCTGTGACCGAGGATGAGATGGCTGGATGGCAGCACGGACTCGATGGACATGAGTCTGAGCGGGCTCCGGGAGATGGTGACCAACAGGGAGGCCTGGCGTGCTGCGATTCATGGGGTCGCAAAGAGTCGGACACGACTGAGCGACTGAACTGAACTGAAGTGAGCATAGGGTGCACGTATCTTTCTGAATTAGAGTTTTATCTGGATATATGCCCTGGAGTGGGATTGCTGAATCATGTGGCAACTCTATTTTTAGTTTTTTGAGGAACCCATACTGTTTTCCCTAGCGGCTGCACCAACTTACATTCTCACCGACAGTGTAGGAGGGCTCCCTGGTCTCTGCACCCTCTTCAGTATGTGTTACTTGCAGATTTTTGATGGTGGCCATTCTGGCTACTGTGAGGCAATGCCTCACTGTGGTTTTGATTTGCATTTCTCTAATGTATGCTATCAATTGTAATGACAATAACATATTTTGTTTCATAAAAGACCATTACATGCTAAATTATCTCCCTACTTATGTATAGGTTGCTTTACATTATAAGAGCAAATTATGGTTGATTTATGCTATAGAAAATGATGGAAAATGTGTTCTAAATTCTACTGCAGTGATTCTTCTTACATATAAATTTCTGTTAACATTTCAGATTATTTTCTCGCTCTATAAATTACGAGAAGTAGAATTGCTGAATAGATGGCCATGAACATTTTTAAATCTTTTGTTTCATTATTGCCAGATTGTTTTTCCATAAAGTTTGTGCCAGTTTATATTCATTCCTACCACAGATATTAAGGGACGCATTTGAAATAAGCCATTCCAACATGCTTGGTTTCTATCCAGGAAAGATTTAGGCAAGAAATAGTCATGGTAATTCAGGGCTTTTTGAACCTGAGCAATGTTGTTTTATGGGCACGTGAGAGGACAGTATAATTTCATCTAGAAAAATGCCATATACTCCCCATGACACACAAACTAGATTATTTTTAAAAATCATTTATTCAGTTAGGCCTTTAAAATGTGTATGAATTGGTCAAAAATAGCTCTGAGAATAACTTGATTTAATTTGATAGATACTGCAGACTTTGGCTTTCAGTTATGAAAATTAAAAATGGTATCATTTAAATGCTGGTGCTGTATAAACGAGTTTCTTTGAGCGTTCCCCAGACTGTCTTCACAGTAGCCAGTTTCCAGAGTTCATTGGATCCTCACAATAATAAAAAGAAATCTGAAAGTAGCTGCCAGTCATAGAATCTTAAAATCATATACATGTTATAATGAGAAGAAAATCCTGTGAATCATTTGAGACTTCTTTAAAAAAAAAAAAAGAAAAACTTAACCATTGGCCCATTGGCAAGTTCCCATATCGCAAAAGGGAAATCCTTCTCTTCCCTGAGCAAAGTTTGATTTTGTCGATGAAGCCAGCCTCTGGGCACTAGGTAAGAATGGATAAACTGGACCCCGTGTTTGCTCAACACCCAGGAACTCGATTCACTCCTTTAGTCAGAAAAGCTGGTGGGTAGAGGCCAGAGGAAAAAGAAATGGCACCCCACTCCAGTACTCTTGCCTGGAAAATCCCATGGGTGGAGAAGCCTGGAAGGCTGCAGTCCATGGGGTCACTGAGGGTCGGGCACGACTGAGCGACTTCACTTTCACTTTTCACTTTCCTGCATTGGAGAAGGAGATGGCAACCCATTCCAGTGTTCTTGCCTGGAGAATCCCAGGGATGGGGGAGCCTGGTGGGCTGCCCTCTGGGGTCGCACAGAGTCGGACACGACTGAAGTGACTTAGCAGAGAGAGGCCAGATGCTCTGGTCATTCTGGATCCAAAGACTGGATCCCAATGAGATGAGCTTCCTGGTCATCTGTAGATGGTGGAACCACCATCCCAGACAGTGGTTTGTTTGAGTACACCATGTAATTTCTCATACAACATATAATTTCTCAATTCCCATCCTGGGTTTTCCAAGGGAAGATGTTCATGTAAGCAAACCGGCTTTGACAAAATTCTGATCCTACCTGTTCTTAACAAGAGGGGTTATTTTCTCCTGTGCGGTTTGTTCTGAAGTCTGCAGATAGCTTCAGGGACTTGAGAGAGGAGTGTTATGGGCAGGGAACCTGGTGACGTCCTTCTAAGCTGGCCTTAAGAGTCACTCACAGAAGAGCTTCATCCCGGTCAAGGTCATGACTCTAGACTGAAGGGGAGATGGGCATTATGTAAGAGTGGGGTGGTGAGGAATTGGGGAGGTTAAGAGTGGGGGATTCCCCAGAGGACCCAAAGGGGGTTTTTGGATGAAAGTACCTGATTTTGACCCAACTAAGTATTCGCTGGGGAAACTGGAGTTGCAGTAGTTAAAGATCACGGTCACTCAGCTTCAACCCTAGAAACTGCTGATGCCATTAGATTTGGTCCTTAGATTGGCCTGGTATTCAGCTTCTCTACTATGTATGCACCTCTCAGAGCAAGCTCGCTGAGAGAGATGACCTAGTTCTTCTCAGAATTTCCTCCTCTCTCCCTCCTTCTCCTTCGAGCTTCCAGCAAGAAGAATGAGACTAGAAAGAACACATTCCCCAAGCCACAGCTCAGCGCTTTGTCCTTTACTTTCTCTCACTAGGTCCCGACAGTTCTCCTGGATCTTTATTCTTATTCCGTAGAGAGAGGAGAGAGAGTCAGAGATGAAAGGGTTGTGTCTAAGAACTGGCAACTCGTGAGCAGAGAAACTAGAAGGGAAACCCAGGTATCCTGACTGTCACCTCCCTGAGTTCCCTCTGCCACTTGACTGGCAGATGTGGTCAACTCCCTCATTGGGTCAGTGGCCCCAACCTGTGTTCCCATCACTGTTCTGGAGCCCTGGGCCCAGAGTCCAGAAGCAAGGCTTCCTCGGGAGTCATGATAAGGGAAGAGAAGGAGCAAGAAGCCCTTGCTCCCTCTCGTCTCACTGCCTGGATGGGTGGCGTCAAGAGTAATAAAACTGCCTCCAGCAAGGGCATGTTTGCAGCTGGCGCCACAGCATCGTGCCAGGCACACCAGCAAACTCCCCAAAACCCGCCAGCAGCCAAGGCCAAGTGGAAAGCTCAGGACACTCCCCTGGACACTTTGCCCACCTTGGGCGTTTGCTGTTTGGTGGAGAAAAAGCATAGGAGGGTTCCAGCTGGAACTCGGCTACAGGAAAAAGCTCTTTCTGTTAATTCAAAACAGTTTGGAATCCATCACAGTTCTTCCCAAACTTCCACGATATGGGGGAGGAAAGTCACTGGATTTTACAATATATTTCTCGAAGCAGATTGTCATCACCGTCCTAATGACAGAGCAGCTGTAAATATTGGTGCAGGAGCCACAGATGGCAAGTCACCCGGCCTCCCCGTTTACCCTCTTGGGTCTGGCTCGGTTATGCAAACCTCCTATATAGCGGCTCCTCCTGTTTCCAGCCATTCCAGTCATGTTCTTTCTCCATGAAGCAGTTTTGGACAGCTGCTCTTGGAGTGAATATGTGCTTTTCTCCTGTAGAGTGGGCAGAGAGCACAGGCTGCTAGGGAGAATTCTTCATAGCTATACATCTGTAGGTGAAGGAAGAATCGGTACTCTGTGACACCTAGACCACTCAGGTCAGTACGCTGTTGCTGCTGCTGCTAAGTCGCTTCAGTCGTGTCCGACTCTGTGCGACCCCATAGACGGCAGCCCGCCAGGCTCCCCCGTCCCTAGGATTCTCCAGGCAAGAATACTGGAGTGGGGTGCCATTGCCTTCTCCGGTCAGTACACTAGAGCTCTGTTTATATCCTTGGTCATGACTTACATGTGTATAGATATATACTTTAAAAATAATTATTTATTTATGGCTGCACCTCGGGGCATGCAGGATCTTGGTTCCCCAACCAGGGATCAAAACCATGCCTCCCTACATTGAAAGGGCAGAGTCTTAACCGCTGGACCGCCAGAGACATCCCATAGATGTGATATCTATGTTTTAGTTTGTTGGAATTAGAATCAGAGCACAGAACCCGGCCCAGAATAAGTACTTAATAAATGATTATTGAGTGAACAGTGATCAAATATTACTAATAAAAAGAGCTGCCGTCTATGGACCACTTCACTGTGAGCCAGAAGAGATGGTAAGCACTTTACCTGCATCCTGAATCTTTAATTTTCCCTGCAATTCTAGAAAATCTCTCACTTATCCCCATTTTACAGACGGAAAAAATAGAAGTTTAGAATTGCTTTAGATTAAGCAATTTGCCCCACGGTCACAGAGCTCCTAATCAGTGAGGCCAAGGTCAGACCCAACCTGACCTTCAAACAGATGCCCTTAACTGCCACTGCCTTGTGTGTGTTGAGATGTGGAACCATCCCCGTTACTTACCTTGGTCTTGGAGTTCTTTGGCAGAAATTACCATTTCCCTGTTACCTTCAAGTATTTCAATCAAGAATTTCCAGGTACAGTTCAAACATCACTTCCTACTATGCAGAGCCCTTCTCCAGACACCATTTGTTCCCAACTGCCTCACAAAATTATGTCTCCTGGTCTGAGGACTGCTCTGGGAAGGAGTGGATGCCCGTGTTCACCCCGAGACCGGTGCTGGCTCTTCCGTGCGTTCAGGCAGCACAGCACCCCCGTTCTCAGAGCTCCCTGCAAAAACTGACCACGAACTTGAAGTTCCCAAGTAAATACGTCCCGGTAAATACGTCCCATTGTGGTCAGATGGCGTCTCACAGCAGGTCCTGATCGAGAGGAGTGGCTGCAAGGAAGTTTTGTGAGAGAAATGTAAGACTGTTAAAATACCCGTCAGTAACTTAATGTCTTCCTGACCATCCAGACGTCTACTCTTCCCATCCCTTGTACAGCGAGCACTCCTCTCCGGAGGACCACGGACCCACGGGTCCAGGGTGGGAGGGCCTCTGGGCTTGTGAGTGTCGGCTCTCCTCCCCACCCGACAGCCCTCCAGAACCTTGTGGATATTGACAGCTCGTGTATAATCCTTTCATTTTAACTGCAGAACTGTTGTTTCTGCAAGTTAGAACGGACAGCCCCCCTCTCTTCTGTGATAGAAGACAAGAGGGCAGGTGCCTGAGTGGGCCTGTGCTATTCTTGAGGAACAGCTCGGGGGGTGGGGGAGGCCCTGATCCTCCACAATCCAGTGGTCCCCATGCCTTCTTTGTCTGCTGGCATCATCCTTACTAGTTAACTGGGAGGAGACAAAACCAAAAATAGTTTAAAACTGAGGTATTATGAATACTGTGAAGAACAGTAGGGCAGATTTCTTCCGTTTTGCTGTGACAGTTAAATATTCATCTGCTTTATCCATATGAGACATAGGCTGGTACCTAAGGGTAAAAGTTGTTTTTTTCTAACTGTTCTCTGTAATGTTGAGAAAAAAACACAGACATCTGATTTCTCATGTGACTGAACCTTGAGCTGGACAGTGGAAGAGTGTTGATTACATGATTCATATTCCCCGTCTGGGCCACGGTTGTGTCAGAGAGTGATTGCTTTCATTTATTAATTGGAAAATATCAACTGGGCACCTGCCCCGTGTCCACATGGCGTGTGACACTGCCCCCTTCTCCTGGTATTCTGGCCTCTGCACTGTGCTGCCGTGGCCATCAGGCAGACCCTGTCAGGCGGCCGGGATGCTCTGAATGATGACTCAGTGCGGGTTATCGAGAAATGTCCCATCGAGGGCTTGGTTTCGACAGAGGGAGGTGTATTTATATAAGTTCTCAACTGGCACCCAAATTCTAAAAACCAGAGACCTCAGGGTTGGGGGGAGCAGGGAAAAGAACACACTCGAATCATCTGAGGAACTTAAACCACACACACTCTCTCACACACACACACTCTCACACACACACACACACACACACACACATTCACATATTCTCTCACACACACACTCACACATACAACACTCTCACACACACTCACACACATGCTCCAGAGGCCAGCACAGGTGGCGAGGGGAGAGAGGCTCCCCGGGGCCCCACCCGCCACCCCCCATCTGTGGACCAGGAGAGGAGGGAGGGGCGGTGGGAGGCTGTGGACTCCCCAGAACCCCTCACTCCACCACTCACTAAACGTGTGATTGCACACATTTCCCTGCCGGAGCCTCAAACTCCTTATCAGCTCCCTAGGTAAATAACGTTATGTGAAGCCTCTGGCATGATGCCTGGGACATGGTTGGCACACATAAATGCTCCTTTTCCCTCTTCCTTTGTGTGATATAATTTAAAGCAGCTCCATGCGATCCTGCCAGTCAGATTGCTTGAAATTTCACTAATAGTCCTTCTTAAAATCCCTTAGTACCATATAAATACTCCTAGGGAGATATCAGCTAATCTCTTTATCAGCTATCACTTTAAGGGGATTAGCTGTGGATTGAGAACAAAACCCCAAGGGAGAAAGATACTGGGGAGAATGGGTGAGGGGAGAACTCTGGGCCCTGTTGGCCCCTGAAGGAGGTATGGTCCAAGCAGGAGTATGTGTGTGTGGTGGTGGCAGGGTGGGGGCACGGGGGAGAAGTTGCAGAATGCTGTAAAGTCTGGGGGGATATTATGTGGTGAGGGGTCATACTTAGCAGTTGGAAGTCACACCTGTTTTGAGATCACAGGGTCTTCTCAAAGACGTTTGCAAGGACAGTGCAGGGGAGGAGGGGAGAGGTGCAGGGGAGGAGGGGAGAGGTGCAGAAGCTAATTCTTGGCCACCTTCTATTTCGCTGACTCCCTTTGGTTTGCTCTTAGCACTTCTAGAGGTTGACGAAGCAAGGAAGATTCATTCGATTTGGAGCGTGAATGTGTCAGGCTTGATGGAGAAGAAGATTCTCCATCTTTCCACTCTAGCCTGGTTCCTCTGCCCCGCTTCCTGGTTGGAGCTGGGGTGGGACACAGAAGGGGCAGAAATTGACCTGCATCCCTGGGCTTGAAGGGAGTCAGTAGCCTCCCTGGTCCAGACTCAGAGAAGGGGAGCAAACCCCAAAGCTGAGTTTCACTTGAATGACCTTGAATATCCGGAACAAAGGGAACCCGAACACCTCGTGAAAGGAGTTAAAAAAAGATAGGACTTCCCAAGGGCAGGACTGAAGTCTCCAGTCCCATTTCCATTCTGAAAAAGCTGGAAATAAAACAGGACCCATGCTGGGAGGGATTGGGGGCAGGAGGAGAAGGGGACGACTGAGGATGAGATGGCTGGATGGCATCAGGGCCTCGATGGACGTGAGTCTGAGTGAACTCCGGGAGATGGTGATGAACAGGGAGGCCTGGTGTGCTGCGATTCACGGGGTCGCAAAGAGTCGGACACGACTGAGCGACTGAACTGAACTGAACTGAACACTCCCTTCACTGCAGGTGCCCTCAAGAGATGAAAGAGCTGTGAACACAACAGAGGGGGAGGCCCCGCCCACCTTGTTACCAGATGCCTTTGTGTCCTGGGCTGTAGTCAGGGAGGTGGCTTTGGAGGCAGCAGTCAAGCGTTTTGAGATGAGGGGACTTGGTGTGCAATTGCTACTTAAAGGGCAGATGAAAGAAGGCACAACCTGGGCATGGTTTCGTGGTGGTGATCCTCCCACCCTCCATCCTAGCCAAGTCACATGTGTCATTGCTACGTCCTTGGTGGTTATCATTTGGACACAAAGAAAGCATTCTTGAACTGTTGTCTAACAAGGATGTGTTAGACCATGAGCCCTTTCAGAAGGAAAGAGTCTCCCAGCAACATGTGCCTCCACGGCTGACACACTTGCCCCAGCTGCCCTGTGTCTGCTCCGTTGTTCCCTTTCTCCGATAGCAGTGATTGACCACATTTCTCCCCACATCATCCGCTGCTCATACTTCTGATCATCGTAGGCTGGCCTTGCTAGGATGCCTGCCACTGCATCCCCGGCAAGGTGCAGTCCCAGGAGTGGAGAAATAAAAGCATCTAGAAGGCAGGGTGAGGAAGGGAGCAGTTAAGGGAGAAAGAATAGGAGAGGTACAGAGAAGACCCAGGGGCAGCAGAGAAATGAGAGGAGCAGAAAGGTAAGAGGAAAAGAGGCATGTTGGACTGTACCGTTATACAAAACAGCTGGAAATCGCTAACTGTCCAGGTGTCAGACACTACCCCAGGCGCTTTTCATCTCGGGACGCGTTTTATCCTGTCGTCCACCCTGTGCGCTGGATTACTGTCAGGTCTCCCATCTTCTAAATGAGGAAAGTGAGGTACAGAGAGGTTTAGGAACTTGCCCAGGGTTACCCAGCAAGTAAGCTTTGAGGCTGAGATTCCAGATGCTTCTGGAATCAGTGGTGTTTGCTGTTGGCTTCCCGTCACCTGGAAGTTTTTAGGAACGACAGTCACACCCCAGGCCAAGTCAGTCAGAGTCTCTAAAGAGGGGAGCCAGGCATTCGTTTGTGTGTTTTTAATTTCCCCAGATAATTTCAGTGTAGAGGCAAAGTCAAGAATCACTGCACTCAATCAAGCCCCAGTTCAAATTTAAATACGAAAAGAACACATATGAAAGTTCTCTTAGGTTTTTTTTTTTTTTCTCTTAAAGGTAGGATGGTGGGAGGGAGTTGCTACAGGTCATGCCAAAGTTTGCCAGAGACAGACTTGAATGAATGCAGAGGTTTGCCTAGTGGTCCCCATGATTCTGATGGTTAGATCAGGAAAGGACCACAAAACCCCAAGACCGTCTCTAAGGAAGAAGTGAATGTGGGCACCGGGGCTTCCTTGTTTCATAGTTGTTCTTAAACAGTCTTGCTTACACGCATTCAACTACAAGAATGAGAACTTGCCCCAAACTCCCAACATGTGTCTATATCAGGAACCCTTATCTCATGCTCCCGAATTTCTGCTCTACCAGTAACAGCTCAGAAACCACCCATTTCCCAGCTGCATAGATGCCACCCCACCCCTGCTTACACTCCAGACACTATCCCTATGGGAACTGCCTCTACCTGAACAAACACAGCGACCAGCACTATGTTATAAAGCTCCTTTACCTGACTCTCTCTCACCATGACCTTAAGGAAAGAAACACCACTGTTGTCTTAAAGATTAAGACAAACCCAGAAAGATAAGATGGTTTGTCCACAGTCACATGGAGCCAAGTGGAGGACAGACGGGATCAAGTCTTCAGTTTCCAAATCCACTGCTGTTTAAAAAAAAAAAAAAACTTTTTATTTTGTATTGGAGTATAGCCTATTAACAATGTGATAGTTTCCGGTGTGCAGCAAAGGGACTCAGCCACACATGCACACGTGTCCGTTCTCCCCCAAGCTCCCCTCCCATCCAGGCTGCCACATGACACTGAGCAGAGCTCTGTGTGCTATATACACAGTAGGTACTTGTTGGTTTTCCATTTTAAATATAGCATCCACTGCTCTTTTTAAACACACCTGTGTACTTAAGGAGGCAGTAGAATAAAGGAAATCCGAGAGGAAGAGGAAGTGAAATGCCAAGTGTGAGCTCCCTAAGGAGCCCCACCTCCCTTCACTTTCACCCGAGCTCAGTTCTTTCATTGCCTTTGGATCAATTTACCACTCCCCAGCTATCAAGACTTCTTTTTCCTAAATGTACTGGATACAATCCTTTTCCGATTTGTCTCCATCAGAAAGCCAATAGGAAAGAACTGGGAATGTCATAACAGCAGCAGTTAGAAAGGAAACAAAGCCATCCGCTTTGGTTTTTCTGCACCTTCTTCAGGAGACACCGCCATGGCCATCTGGTCCTCTAACTAAGACATCTCCTGAGAAAATGTGGTAGGGAGATGCCTGGCCCAGGTGGGCAGAGGATTTGAATCTGCTTCAGATAAGCTCTTAGCGGAACCAGCTCTGGATAAGATGGGAGCTTTGTAGATTTGCCCGCAATCAACAGTGTTCTGTAATCAATTCCAGCGCTGTGTGATGGGGACCGGAAAGCTTTCTTTCCCAATTCTTTGCAGCCTGGGGAGTAAGGAACTAGTAATTGACTCCAGCTTCCTTGAAGGTTGGGTCCTGGAGTCTGAGTCAGCACGCACTTTGCCAAAAGGGCTTTCTAGGCAATCTAGGGCTAGCGAAGGGGGGTCCCTTGACCTTGATCCTCTTCCAGACCCCAACTCTAAACTTCAGCAAGATGAAGGGAGAGGACCTCAGAAGGTTTCTAAGAGTGATACTTCAGCATGCCCTGAGCTGAGGGGAAGGGAGAGGGAAGAGAAGGGGATCGAGACAGCTGGGTCTGTAGACGGGTTCCTGTGGCACTTCTGTGCTGCCCAGCTTAGCTCAGTAGGGGTTCAGGCACGAGTGGAACGAAACTGGAAGCAAAAAGACAGCGAGGGGAACAGAGAAGGCCTTGGAGCCGACTGGAGAGTAGGGGGTGAGGGCGAGCCTCACACATCCCTTTTGCTCTTGACCCTAGGGAGGGCTGAAGACCAAAGGAAGCTGTTCTAGCTTTCCAAAATAGCCACGTGCTCTAAGTTTAATGTGTTAGCCTGTTAATGTGCCTTTCTACTTGGATTTTGAGTTTATTCCCCCAGTTTCGTTATGTGAATCTTGTAAAGGAATTACAAATAAGAAGAAAGCTTAGAACTTTTGAACTAGGGTCTGAGAGATCCCCTCTCTAGTCCATTCCAAGTCTTTGCCTGACTGAGGCCCCGTGAGGGCGGCAGTGGGGCAGGTCAGTAAATGGTCTAACTCGCCGCTAGAGAAAACATAAATCAGTGGCCACAAAATTTCAGCCAAACTTCATCCGTCACATCATAAAAAAAAAACCTTGCCAGGGAGAGGCTTGAAAATCCAAACCAGATCCTTGTCGCCTCACGGAGGCAACAGTTGCACTGCAGTGCGCGGCGGCCGAGCGCTTCCAGCAAGCCCCGCCAGCTGCCTCTGTGGCTTTTGCTGGTTTGAACTGTCATGAGAAATGAAACCTAGTAGATGAACGTCGTCTCCTCTGCAGAAGTTTTGACCCCACGGATGCTGCTCTGGAGGAAGGGGAGAGGGGCTAAGCAGCCAGGGTGCCCGTGAGCAGAGGGTTCTGCGTTAAGAGTATGGGGTCCCAGCCCACGGAGGAGCCACACTGACACGTCCACACCGAGCGCTGCCACTCGTGACGCACACGCGTGTGCTGTCCCGGCTTCAAAATCTGGCACGTCTGTTCCGGGGGGAGGATTGGCAGCCATTGAACCAAAGGCACCCATCCAGGGTCTGCTCTTCTATGGAGTGTCAGGGGGTTTCGTTATTGCATAGCAATTGTGAGAAAGGATGACTCCTCCAGGGGCGTGAGTCTCTAGGCCAGGGCTGAATCATCTGTTTCATTCTCAGAATCAGAGATTCTTGCTGATGGCTCCAAAATTAAGTGCTAAAATTAAAAAAAAAAAAAAATTACTCCAGTCAATGGAATATGTTAAAAAAGTTAAGGGGAAAAAAAAAAAAAACTACAGGTAATTTTCTGTCTGTAATTTTAAAAAGAAAAAGAAAAAAACTTAAGAGCATGTTTAAAGTTCTGAAAATCCCACCTGAGACCATTCTCACACTGCTCTCCTGTGTCTCACCTCAACGAATAAAGTTACTCGAGTTTATTAGATACAGGAAAACCCTGTTTCCGAGAGACTTCTTCATTGTATATTGATCCTTCCTTTAGGCTTGTTCACCAACCAGAAGAATGGTAGTTTTCAATCCAGGACTCTTAGCCAGAACAGCCTTCTCACTCATTAACTCAGTCAACTGAGTGCTTCCTGTGTTTCCACTGGAGCCTCAGAGATGATCAAGACCTAGTCTCTGCCCTCTGATCGCTCATGGCCAAGTAGGGGAGATAAACAAAAAAATCTGTACCTATAATACAACATACTAAAAGTTAAGAGGATAGTGTTTGGAATCAGATTCAAATTTCAGCTCTGCTGTTTACTCTCAAGTGGCAGTTCTTGGACAGGATTTCTCTCCTTTCTCTAATTAAATCTCCATTTTCCCCTCCAAAGCATTGACTTCATAGAGTTATGTGGAGATTAAACGATCTGTTGTATACAAAGCCCTTTGTACAATTTTTGGGAAATGATAGCCACTCAGTAAATGTAATCTCCTAGTATAGTAGCAGTTGAGGTGTCTGTAGGCACTACACAGTCCAGAGAAAGGGGATTGGAAGAACAGGGGAGAGGAAGAGATCATCTCCAGAAAGGCTTCAGGACATAAGGACACAGGCAGGGCTTTGAAGAGTAAGTTTAAGTCAGTAGGGTGATTAGAGGGAATGTGAGACTGCTCCCCGCAGGGGGAACAGAACTGCCTAAGCACAGAGTCACGACCGAACATAGGACACTTGAAGGACTCGGTTTAGAAAGAGCTTACTGTGGCTGAAGCAAAGGAACAATGATGAATGGAGGCAGGATGATGAGGGACATTAGAAGGGAAGTGAAATCTCTCACACAGTGCTTTAGTTTACAGGGAAGGGAGAAGAGTTAAAAAGAAAACAGAAGGTGAGTGGCCTTCAAGAGCTAAAATTTGAATCAATATAAAATATCAAGTGAGTATCTTAAATGCCATACATAGTCTCTGCACCCCTCTGCTGAGTCTCAGTGAGAGAATCTTATATTCTCACCACAATGCAACAAACTCAGAGATTAGAAAAAACAGAAACACTCAGCCTTTCCACTTGGAAATCTAAAAACATGTTTCTAAGTCAAGTGAAAGTCACTCAGTCGTGTCCAACTCTTTGCAACCCCATGGACTATACAGTCCGTGGAAATCTCCAGGCCAGAATCCTGCAGTGGGTAGCCATTCCCTCTTTCAGGGGATCTTCCCAACCCAGGGATTGAAGCCAGGTTTTCCACATTACAGGCAGATTCTTCACCAGCTGAGCCACCAGGGAAGCCCATCTCAAAATAACTCTTAGATTAAAAGTGAAATCAAAATAGTAAAACAGACTATTTAGAAAAGATCTGTGAGAGGATGATTTACCAAAGCCTGTGGGGTGAAACTGTTTCACCCCATAGGCTTTCACTCAGAGGAAATTTTAGAGCTTTAAACTCATCTATCAGAAAACAAGAAATACTGAAACTAAATGAATTAACCATTCAACCCAAGAAATGAGAAAAAGAAGGAAAAAATAAACCTAAAGAAAGGTAAAAGAATGAACTAGCTAAATTGAAAACAAAAGGCAGTTTTCAAAAACAGAGTTGATCAGTAAAACCAAAAGTTGTGCTTTTTTAAAAAACAAAAAATAGATAAGCCTTTGGCAAATAAAAATTTTAAATGAGAGGATACACAAAACGCATTCAATTAAAGGAGATATAAATAATAGAGACTCCGATTCTAAGAGAACATTACGTACAACTGTATTCCGATGTAAATTACTAAAATTTTCCTTTATAAGTAGTAGAAAGCCTGAATAAAGTAAAAGCTATAGGAGGAAAGTTAAAGATAGTCACAGATTTGCCACCAGCCTCAGATGGTTCTGCAAATGAATTCCAAAAAACCCTCAAGGAATAGATAATCACTATATAGAAATAGAAGGAAAATGTCTCAACTCAGTCTGTAAAGCTAGTTAACATTTATTGCCAATAGACAAGGGATGGCACACAGAAAAGAAGCTTCTGGACCAATCTCACAAATTTCAAAGCCCTAAAATAAAATACTAGCAAATGAATGTAAGAGTATAAGAAAATCTATGAATGTAATTCACTGCACTAGATTAACAGAAAACCATGTGCTCATCACTGTAGATAGAAAAACTTAAAAACCTTTGATGACATGCAACAAAATTCCTGATTAAAACACTTTAAAACTCTGGGGGAGCCAGGAGAAAAACCCACCTGCCATAATCTAGTAAACATCATATTGTGATAAGCCATTAGAAGCATTTCCCTCAATGTTAGGAATAAAATAAGAATGCCTCCCAACACTACTATTATTTAATACCATTTTAGAGGTATTATCCAGTGCAGTATGACAAGAAAAAGAAATGAGAACTACAAACACTGGAAAAGAAGAGAGAAATTTAAACTATGATTATTTGCAGATGTAATTGTCCAAAGTTTTCTAAAAATCCATGATAAAAACTATTTGAATCCACAAGAGTGAAATTGGAATAGATTCAATATAACAAAACCAATCATTTTTTTCTAAACATCAGCAGGGATACATTAGAAAATGTGATGAAAAAGAAGTATAGAATTCAAGAAAGCAAAGAACACTAGAAAGTATTCAAGGATAAATCTTTAAAAGATCTGCATGAAGCAAAAACATTAAGAACTTAAAAGTAATTTAAACTCACCATTTAAAAGTTCAAATAAGGAAAATATAAAGAAGAAAGTGAAAATTACCTGCAACCTCTCTAGTCAGAAGAAGCCTATGTTAAAATGTGGTCTGTCCTTCCAAAGTGTAACAGTATTTGAAAATACTGTCTCTTTGAAAATGCATGTGCTATATTAAGCAAAAAGAAGACAAAAGTTTGTTTTCAAAGTGTGTTTAAACTTGTGATAAGAAAGTAAGTAGAGGTGATAAAACATAGACTCATCAGGAAGAAACAGAAGTTGAAAATGAGATTTCTGAATGAGTAGAAACATGCCAGCAGAAAAGTCCCCGGTCTGGGGAGATGATCGCTTTGCCACTGTGTTCTGTCAACTGGTCGCACAGCTTTAGTCTTGGCCAGGCAGAGGATGGCCCTGGAAAAGAGCCCTGACAATCTTGGCTTGCATTCCATTCTCCTTGTCTGCAATTCTTACTTGCTATCTGCTTACCTTCTCTCCAACACGCTGTTTTAGAACCAAAGGAAAACCAATAAAATGTGAGTCATTGGCTGAATATGCCTCAGTTGTGGGACCAGAGAATTTTGTAACTCAACCTCCTGTTCTGTCTTCCATTTCTGCTCTCCCAGACCGCCCAGGTTTGCTGAATGTGAAACCCATTGAGGACATACAAGACAACTTGCTGCAAGCCTTGGAGCTGCAGCTCAAGCTGAACCACCCCGAGTCCTCCCAGCTCTTTGCCAAGCTGCTGCAGAAAATGACAGACCTCAGGCAGATCGTGACGGAGCACGTGCAGCTACTGCAAGTAATAAAGAAAACAGAGACGGACATGAGTCTCCACCCGCTCCTGCAGGAAATCTACAAGGACTTGTATTAGCAGAGAAGCCCGAGTCCAGGGCAGCATCGTCCTTCTCCCAGTTGCACTATTATTTTGAGGGAAAAATCTGACACCTAAAAAAATTACTGTGAAAAAGCATTTGAAAAAAGAAAAGGTTTTAGAATAATAGATCTATTTTATGCATATTGTTTATAAAGATACATTTACAATTTACTTTTAATATTAAAAATTACCACATCGTGAAATTACTGGTCATATTTGAAGACTGAGTCTGTTGTGTTCCCCACCCCATTCTCCAGGATTTTTTTCCCTTTCATTTCCCTTCCCTTCCGTCTGTCCTTTTCCATCTTTATTTTTCATTTTCCTTTCTTTCTTAAATATATGAAACAATGTGGATGGAATTGCTGATCAATTTTCATTCTAACTCAAGTCATTTTTTACTCCATTTACAACTTTTCTGAACCTTCTGTCTGCTTTAAAAATTACAACTAAGAATGGAATTCCAGGACCAAAAACCGTTCAGAGCATGTGTTTCTTTACCTGGATATACTGATGTGAGGCGTATCCTTAGGCCTACCAGGAATTCAATCTTCTTCTTTAATCTCAACCAAGATTTTCACTCACCAGCAGCAGCCCTCTAACAGGATACCAAAGCATATGCAAATACCCCAGTGACAAGTATTAACGGCTAGACGCTGTGGTAACACAGAAGTGTTATAAGACATGATAACCTGGCAAAAGAACTTACCACTGAACTGAGAAGAGATGCATCCTTCTTAAAAGCAGATTAAACTACACAGTGTGTGCCAAATGGTTCGGATGCCAAGTGCTATAGGAGTTCAAAGCAATGAAGACTGGAAAAGTCATGAGTGACTATAAACTCATTCAAGTGGGCCTCAAAGATGTGCTGGACTCGGCGATAGGTAGAGAGTGGAAGAAAAGACATTCTAGAAAAGCAAAATTATTGGAATAACAACATAAAAGGAAACCAAACCAAACCAAAACATGAATGAGGGAAAAGGGCCACGTTCTGTTCCCAATGAATACAGAGCAATGTTGCTACATTTTCCTACTGGCTTCCTTGGGGTCACCTTGCCCAGGGAGCTCTGACTTTTGTGACCTCACAGGCTAATTATCTGTCTAGGTAATACATGCCCCCCCAGCAAAACAGATGGCATGTTCCCTAAAAGCAGAGACCTTCTTGGCACAGGGAACAGATTAGTTGAGTGCAGCCACCAAGTTCATTAGCGTTGCTTAGCCATGGGCAACATGATGACTTTGAAGCACGCTTCATCAGCTGTCTATGCGGGAGGAGTCTATGCTCAGGAGTCTATGCTATTCAAGTCTACCGCTTCATCAGCAGTCTATGCTGAGGTCTCTCTTCTCCAAGATAATTGTTTCTGCCGACCTGAATTATCCCCCTGCGGCTTCTCCCTTAGTTTAGGCTTCCTCCTGGTGTTGATACTGAGCACGTAACTTTACACTTGAAGCTTTCAGTTCAAATCTTTTCATCCTTTACCCCAAAATAAACAGATCTCCAAAGAGTCAGGTTAGGGAGGTGAGTCCTGACCCCAGTCCTAAACATGCAAAGTCCCTAACCCTTTAGGAGAGACAGCTTCAGAGCTCAAACCTTTAGAACCAAAGACATGACCAGGTCATCCAGGGGCCCTGGACCAAGCTCACTATGTAAATGACATCAGAACATGGGAAAGTGACAGATCTGATCCATCATGGGGGGTTGATTTTCCTTCTTTGATGCCAAGCAGCCAGTGGCTTCCCTACTGTTCCTCGTGGAGGAAAAAGAGTGTGTGGTGAGTAGACAAGACGAGGATTCCACCTCCGGGGAGATCCCTTGTTTACAGGAGGGCTCGAACAAAGAGCCTTTCAGCGCGGCCACTGCTGGTCCAAAGCCCTCTCCACGCCCTCGGGGCCAATGCAGGGAGGAAGGGAGCCGCTCTCAGCTCTCTGGCACTGATGGTTAGCATTAAACAGCTTTTAAATCCTGGCAGCTTTCAAATTCCCGTCTCTGACTTTTTCCCTGTGGTTTGGACCATCATTCGCTAAATATTTTACGACACGTCATAGGCAGGCTCCAGAGCTCCCGCTCCGCTCTCTGGACTCCTTTTTCTCCCCAGGATGATTCACAAGTTCATCATCAACAAATGTATCATCAGTTATTCATAGCACTTTCTCTGGACACAAACACACTTAGGGATTTGTGTTAACAAAAATAGGAAGAAAAGTTAACTGTGGTCAAGAGCCAAAAGAACAGGAAAGAAACAGCGTTCGAAGCTCCCATGAGGGCCCTGCCCCAGCACCTGGCTCCTGTCCCATCCTCCCATCTCCCCGCTCTCTCCACCCCACCGCCCCCTCACCCCCCGCCCTGGCCCGCCATCTTGGCCCGCCATCTGTGCCGTGGAGCGCAGGAGCGGTAGGGCACCCAGGGCAGAAACCGTGGCTGCACACACCCTGCTTCTCTAGACACGACCAGAAACGGGGGTGATCCAAGGCCTTCTTTTTTTTAAGGAGTGGATGAGGACCAAGAGGCCTGGGGTCTTGGGAAGCATGGGGCCGGTGGGGTGAGGGGGCCGGTGCAGAGAGATGGTCAGCTGCATTAGCTCTGCTGAGCACAGCAGGGCTGGGGGAGCAGACTGCTGCGTAGGTTTACTGAGCTGCTCCTGGATTCCAGTGTGTTTTCCGTGGCTCCCTCGAGGCTACCAGGCGAATCCTTCTTGTGGGCAGGCCCGAACTTGCTGGATATGGTACTGATAAAAGCAGGGCAGGGTGACGGGTTGGGAATTGCCCCCCGCCCCCGGGTACCTATTCCTTCAGAAAGAGTCAAGTTACAGAAGTGAGCCCCTAGAAATGTAGGATCCCTGAGCCTTGAGGAGAGACTGCTTCTGGGCTCAGCCCTCTAGAACCACAGACAGTATCACATCCACCACGTGGGGACCTGGGGTGGGGGTGGAGCCGCCTCAGGAAAGCGAACTTCAGCTCTAAGTCCTGAGAGAAGGAACCAGAGTTCCTTTTCAGGAGGATCACGCCGTTGCTTTCTCCTTCCTCTTGCTACAGATTTGCTGGAACAGTTGGGGCTTACAAGACAAAGGGCCCGAGATGCCTGTGTTCACTAGGTGGACCAGCCCCCCTCTTCCCCCACTCCATTCCTGGTCCTTGGCCCCCAGCCCCTGGTTGCCTCCATTCTCATGATTCTCACTCTTAGTCTCTATACATCCCTGGCCTTCACTCCATGCTTGTATATGATGGGTACCCCCCATCCACGTGGAGGTGCCTGTGATGGGGCCCCGCCTTGGAGGGGACCACAGTATGGCAATGAGATCAGATGCATCATCGCAACTCAGCCCAAGCGATGAACTGCCTAGAGGTGGGAGAGGGGGTCCACAGAGACCCTCCGAGGAGCACGGAAGTACGATCGTACAGAACCCAGCTCTAGCGTCTGGCATGAGATGAGAGTGGCCGAGTCGGTGTCAGGCTGGGACAGCCTCATGCCCCGTGCTGAAGACCGCATCTGTTGGCAGTAGGGATCCAGGGGATGTGGTTGGGCAGTAGAGGGACGTGACCCAATTTGCATTTGGGGGAAAAAGTCTCTCTAGAAGTCAGATCCTGTCTACATGCCTCCAGTGGTGGTCCAGCCCTGAACAGCCACCTGAAGGGGCAGGAAGCTGTCTCCCTTCCAGACCCCCCCAGGGATTCTCCACCACATAGACCCATCTCTGCCCCTGGGGTCACACATACCTGGAGGTCCTGACTCACCGCATTCCCTGGGGTCCGGTTACAACCGTCTGGCCGAAGGACCCTGCCACCCTCCCCGCCCCTGTTCCCAGGAGCCCAGCCTCATACCTGCCTCACCACAAAGTCTTGCACCTTGATGAGGGTCCTTTCCACCCCACCTGCCCGTCCTATGCCCATATCCACATGGGCTCTGCGCTTGTCCTGGAATTCTGGAAAATTAGAGATGAAGGGACCAACCAACTCAGTTGACAGATGAAAACCCTGAGGGTCAAAGAAATTAAGAAACATGCCCAGGGTCCTAGGAGGCTAGGATTAATTTACTCAAAGAATTTGAATTCCATAGTTTAACCAGAGAAGCTCAGAAGGACGAACACGAAGCTAGTGTGAGTATCTGCACTGGTGAGCAAAGGACAGGGAGGCAACCGAGTCCCGCGAGGGCTTGTTGTGCCGATCGAGAGATTATCGTTGAAGTACCGTGTAAGCATCGTGTAAGTCGCTTAGGACTGTGTCTGGCACATGGAAAGCGCAGCTCTCAGGGGAGATGATACCCTCATTTTTTTTTTCTTGATGTTTTATGTTTTGGCTGTGCCTCGCAGCATGCAGGGTGGTTCTCGATCAGAGATTGAATCCAAGCCTCTGCAGCAAAAGCGCCAAATCCTAACCACTAGGCCACTAGGGAACACGCCCTTGTGTGGACTTTAGTGTTAGGCTGACTTGGATTAAAACTCTCACTCCACTGCTTACTGGTTCTATAGCCACATGGCTTTTGGCCAGTCTCTTAACCTTTTTAGGCCTTAATTACCTCAAATGTAAAATGGGATCATGATACCCATCTTACAGGGTTATCGTGAGGATTAAACGTAATAGCGGTTGTAAGACACTTCACAGGGTTTCTTGGCACATCTTAACCAGTTAATCTGCATCAGCTACCAGTGACACCATTGCCCTTGTTATTATTACAGTGCCCTTCATTTGAGAAGGCATCCTGAGTCCACAGGACAGGCTCTTCCTGTTCAAGTATCAGGCCCTACCTGGATGTCCTAAAGCCAGGTAAAGAGATTGGATTTCTGCATTTGACAGTACCATAAAAATGGGTTCTCTCAGAAGCATCCTGCCTCCAATTCATAAGAACCAGGAGAAAATAATTATTTGAAACACAAACACTCTGCTTGGATTTAGAGCAAATGCCAGGATGAGGCTTAGGAAAACATTTTCTCCAGAAGTAGTGGGACTTTTCTCTTGTGACTTATGCTCCTAATTTTAGATTAATATTACATAGTTTGCATTTCCAGAGGGGTTATAAAGTATAAGAAAATTGCTAATTTAGGTCTGCAGGGAGTGGGCCAGGATATTTCCATCTCCTCTGGGGTTTTGTAAATATGTTCCAGGCCAAAAGTTCCCAGGAAGAGGGTCCTTCCTGGGATCTATGTAGTGCCATGGACTGGGCTTAAGGAGGATCTGAGTGACTTTCTGCTGGAGCTGGAAAACTGTGATCCTCTGGCTCAGTTCAGTTCTGTCGCTCCGTCATGTCCGACTCTGTGCGACCCCATGGACTGCAGCACGCCAGGCTTCACTGTCCCTCACCAGCTCCTGGAGCTCAGATTCATGTCCATTGAGTCGGTGATCCTCTGGCTACTTGTCCACTACCCTGGAGGCCAGGAAGACTGTCTAGAGTCTCCACGGTCAGTTTGAGGCTCAGCTCTGCCACATTCTAGGTGTGTAGCCTTGGACAAGTCACTTTCCTCTCTGGGGATATAGTACCTGGCCTCTAGAAGCCCCTCAGAAAATTAAATCTAATTCATTCATCATGAATAAAGGAATGAGTGGGTCTCAGCTGCCTCATCTGTAAAATGGGAATGATAGTACCTAGGTACATGCCTTACAAAGTATCACAGGAAGGAAGCGGGGCAGGCCTGGTCACCATTATTCACAGATAAGAAAGCGAGGTGAAGTAACTCACCTTGCTTAGCCCAAGGCTACAGAAAAGATAGGGAGGCGCAGAGCTGAGGCTAGCCCTTCAGCCTTCTGAGGCCCACCCCATCTAGGCTTCATTTATAGGACAGCATTTTCTTGGGCTCCAAAATCACTGCATTCGGTGACTGCAGTCACAAAATTAAAAGTCACTTGCTCCTTGGAAGCAAAGCTGTGACAAACCTAGACAGCATATTAAAGAACTGAAACATCACTCTGCTGACAGAGGTCCAGATAGAACCGTGGTTTTCCAGTGGTCATGTACAGATGTGAGAGTTGGACCGTAAAGAAGACTGAGTGCCAAACAATTGATACTTTGGAACTGTGGTGTTGGAAAAGACTCTTAAAAGAGTCCCTTGGACAGCAGGGAGATCAAACCAATTGTTCCTAAAGGAAATCAACTCTGAATATTTATTGGAAGAGCTGATGCTGAAGCTCCAATACTTGGGCCACCTGATGCAGAGAGCCGACTCATTGGGAAAGACCCTGATGCTGGGAAAGATTGAAGGCAAAAGGAGAAGGGGGAGGCAGATGATGAAATGGTTAGATAGCATCACCAACTCAACAGACATGAATTTGAGCAAACTCCAGGGGCCGGTGAAGGGCAGGGAAGCCTGGAGTGCTGCAGTCCACGGGGCCATAAACAGCCAGACATGACCTAGCAACCGAGCAACAAAGCTGTCTTTGGGAAAACCAAAGGCAGTATCGCCTGGTTGGCAGGGCACACGCTTAGCAGCGTCAGAGACTAACGTCTGAATGTTAGCTCTGCCATTTACAAGCTGTGCAACCTCAGGTAGGTTGCTTCCTGTCTCTGGGCCTCAGCGTCAACATCTAACTTGTGAAGATCCCAATCCCTATAGGTTGTTGTGAGGATTAGAGGTGGTCACATATGGGGGGCACACCTAGAGTTCCTAGGCGATTAGAATCTTCTTTAAAAAAATTTTATTTATTTTTGGCCGTGATGGGTCCTCGTTGCTGCGCTCGGGCTTTCTCTGGTGGTGAGCACGGGCTACTTTCAGTTGCGGCGCCCCGGCCTCTCATTGCAGGAGCCTCTCCTGCTCTGGAGCATGTGCCCCCGGCCTCTCATTGCAGGAGCCTCTCCTGCTCTGGAGCATGTGCTCTGGGCACGCCGGCTTCAGGAGTTGAGGCACACGGGCTTGGTTGCTTCAAGGCCTGTGGGATCTTCCTGGACCAGGGATTGAACCCCTGTCCCCTGCATTGGACAGCACATTCTTAACCACAGGGCCACCAGGGAAGTTCCCTTCCCCCTCCCCTTTTTTTTTTAAATTTTGGCCTCACCCACCACATGGGGGATCTTAGTTCTCTGATCAGGTATCAAACCCTTGCCCCAGGCATTGGGAGTGTGGAGTCTTAATCACTGGACACCAGAGAAATCCCCTCCCGCTTTTTTTTTTTTTTTTATTAAGTTTTGAAAGTTAAGATTTATTTTGAAAGGTTCCATCTTGATGCTGGGAAAAATTGAAGGCCAGAGGAGAAGGGGACGACAGAGGATGAGGTGGTTGGGTGGCACCACCGACTCAATGGACATGAGTTTGAGTAAGCTCTGGGAGTTGGTGATGGACAGGGAGGCCTGGCATGCTGCAGTCCATGGGGTCACAAAGAGTCGGACACGACTGAGTGACTGAATTGAACTGATGCAGGTGTGGGCTCTTGAAGTTTACACTGTATTAACTCCTAAGCAGTTACAATCTTCTAAAGACAAGTACCTCCAGCCTCACACAGCTTACTGCATCCTCATACCCACTGGGGCCCGCTGATGACCAGATGGTTTCTTCTCCACCGGAGGGGGAATCCTGCCTGCAGCCTGTTAGGGTTCTGACAGTGATCGGCCCAGGCCCTTGGAAAGGCGCTTTCCCTGAGCTTCAGTTTCCCGTCTGCACAGTCAGAGGCTCCCTCTGTCCCCATTTTGGCCTCTGCTGCCGCAGGACCTGAGGGCAGAGGTCGGGGCGGCAGACCATCAGCGCCTGCGTTCCTGCGGCGCTCCTCTGGCCGGGGGCCGCTCCAGCGGAGGGGGCGCCGAAGAGGGCCGAGGGCCCGGGCCGCGGAGGCGCCGGTTCCCAGCGCTGCGGGGAGGGGGGCGTTGTGCTGAGTCAGGGGCTGGCGGCCCGCGCACGATGGGGCTCCCTGGCCGCCTCGCGTGCCAGCTGAGCCCCGGCCAGGAGCCCCCGGGAGCCACGCTGCGATCGCCGCCGCTGCTGCGGGAACCGACCCGAGAAAGCGCTGGCTTCCCGGCCAGGCCTCCCAGGGCTCCGGGCACCACCGCGGCTGATGAGGGAGCGCCGCCAGGCCTGCCTCTGCCCTCCAGCCAGGGCCCCTAATGATGCTCATTACTGCTCTCCAGCGCCCATACAGCCTTTCCTTATAAACCGCTGTGCAGACATTCACCCCTTCCAGAAACCCAGCGAGGTAGTTGTTGAGCCGGAGCCCCACAGCAGAGAAACAGGCTTCCCTCAAAAGGCCCCATTGTGTGTGTGAGCGTTAGTCCCAGTCCTGACCTTCGGGACCCTTTGGGACCCCGTGGCCTATATAGCGTGCCAGCCTCCTCTGCCCTTGGGATTCTCCAGGCAAGAATACTGGAGTGGGGTGCCCTTCCCTTCTCCAGGGGATCTTCCTGACCCAGGGATCGAACCCTGGTCTCTTGCATCGCAGGCAGATTCTTTACCATCTGAGCTATAGGGAAGTCCCTAAAGGCACGATTGGGGACAATTTATTATAGTTTGGGACTGTTTACAAAGTTAGGGGAGTGAGGGAAACCAATGAAGGCTGGTGAGACACCGCAGGGCTAGCCAGGGCAGACACCTCGAGGTGGGGGGACAGGGATCGTTACTAGAGCCCAGGAGAGGCAGCCGTAGGAGGGGGGCTCCCTACAGGAGGGGAAGTCCAGGGAAGTGAGCGATCCCATCCCTGTGTCCCCCAGGTGGCGAGAGCAGCTTCGGGGCGGATAACCACCCCGCCATTCCATTCTCCTCCCATCCTCCCATCCTCCCACTTGAGTCTCCCATGGACCACATCCTACCGGAAGTCAGAGAACAAAAGAGCCAGTAGATAGGACTCGGAATCCCTCGATTCAGCCTCTGCACCACAGGAGGGTGGAGAAGGGTGGGGGTGACTCCACAGGGCAGGCGGAATCCAGCACGGGCAGGAGGTGTTGATAAACCCACGATACTGGAAAAGGAAGCAGAGACTCTTAGATCTGAAGTCACAGAACACTTAACTGTCCACTCGAGGATTCAAATTCTGGTGTGTCCAGCTCAGCGCTAGTTCCTTCCACTGTATTCAGCCAGCTCAGACCGAGGGGGCCAGGGCAAGAAGACGGGAGGGCTGAGGCATTCAGCATCTCCTCGCCAGGGGGACCAGCCTCATCTCATGGGGTGCTTCTCACCGGTTTCCATCACATGCCCTGGCGGCTGAGGAGGGTAGCCTCAAGCAGCCCATGCATATTTTATCCTTAAGCTTAATGTAAGCTTTATAGTTTGCACCACCTCATATATATATATATATGTCTCATGAGCTGTGCTTCGTTGCTCAGTCGTGACCGACTCTTTGCGACCCTGTGGACTGCAGCCCGCCAGGTTCCTCTGTCCATGGGGATTTTCCGGGCAAGAATAATGGAGTGGGCTGCCATGCCCTCCTCCAGGGGATCTTCCCAAGCCAGGGATCGAAGCTGCATTGCAAGTGGATTCTTTACCAACTGAGCCACCATAAAATATATCTATAATTTGTTTTTAACTGGAGGATTATTGCTTTACAATGTTGTGTTGGTTTCTCCCATGCAACAAGGTGAATCAGCTGTAAGTATACATGTGTCCCTTCCCTCTCAAACTTCCCTCCCACCCCCACCCCATCTCACACCTCTAGGCTGTCACAGAGCAGCCAGCTAGCCTGGCTGTATTATACAGCAACTCCCATTAGCTGCCTCTTTACATACGGTAATGGGTGTGTTTCAGTACTTCCCTCTCAATCCTACCCTCTCCTTCCGCTGCTTTGTCCAAAAGTCTGCATCTCGATTCCTGCCCTGCACAGGAGCTCACCGGTACCATTTTTCTAGATTCCATATATATATGGTAATATGCAATATTTATGGGGCTTCCCTGATAGCTCAGTTGGTAAAGAATCCGCCTGCAGTGATCGACTTGGGTTCGATCCCTGGGTTGGGAAGATCCCCTGGAGAACGGAAAGGTGCCCCACTCCAGTATTCTGGCCTGGAGAATTCCATGGAGTGTATAGTCCATGGGGTCGCAAAGAGTCAGACACGACTGAGCGACTTTCACGTACACAATATTTGTTTTTCTCTTTCTGACTTATGTCACTCTGTGTAACAGGCTCTAGGTTCATCCACCTCAGTAAATTGTTTAAAATCACTAAAAGTTACTTAATTTATTTCTACCTACCCCAGAAGTTCAAGGAAAAAAAGTACCCTCGAGGGACTGGTGCTACACGTTTTCTCTGGCTTCAGATGCCCTTAAAATAAGGCTGTATACCACAGAGAAGTCCTTTAGGGAAAGAGGTTCCTTGCCCAATGTCACACAGCTAATAATCATACTCTGAGTCCCACGGCCTTGCTCCCTGCATGGCTGACACAAGGGAAATCTGGCCAAATGAAGCCCAGGAGAGAGTCTCAAAAGGGGGGCAGGTCACCAGTAGTCCGCCCGAGAGGGCAGAGAGGGAAGAGATTTGAGCTCAGCATCGGCACATGTCCCCTGGGTTCCCTGTCCCCAGTTCTGGGGACACTCAGAAAAGCTAGAGGGGGCTCGTGTCCTCCAGGGTCCCACCCGGCACGCGGCCAGAAGCAGAAGGGCTGGGAGGCAGGCAGCTGGGTGTCGGAGCCCCAGCCCTGCCCGCTCTTGGCTCTGTGACCTCGGGCAAGTCGTGTAACCTTCCCAGGTCTTGGGCTCCTCTTTTATAACTGGGCCCGCTCTCACCACCTCACCAGGCTGCTGGGAGGAAGCGTGATGACACACAGCAGCATGTGCATTGGCAGCACGGGGACTTGGTCGTCCTCTCTTCCAATAGCAAACCCTCGGCTGGGGGGCCCTGCCGCCGCGGCTGGTTGGGACAGCCACTCTCTCGACCAAAAGTTGCACTTCTGACCCGACGTCAGAAGAGGTTATCTTAAAACTCCTGGATGATCTGAGCTCTGTGGTTTCTGTTGCCATGGAGTTGCGAGAGAGGCCAAACTCTGCACAGGGTCGGGGTACGGAAGGCTTCACAGAGGAGGTTCCTTTTGAGACAGACTGGAGAGGATTTATGAGGGTCGTCCTGGCAGGCAGGGGAGGGTTGTCCAGGGCAAAGACACATGGCGTGTTGGGAAGGGTGAGTGTTTTGGTGTGGCTGGAACAGAAGTAGGGAAGGAGAAATGGCTGGAATCTAATTACAGCGAGGCCTCTACTTACAGATGAAGGGGTTCGGACTCCACCCCGGGGGCAGCACAGAGCCGTGGAGATCTCAAGCAGAGAGCTGGCTGATGATATAGTCACTTCAGCGACCCCTCTGTCCGCCAGCGAGGAGATGGGAAGGTGAGGAGACCTCATGCGACAAGAGGGGATGGTGGCCTGAAACGGGGGCGGGGATCAGCCAGGAGGACAAAAGGAGTTCAAATCTGGGAAGCAGTCCAGGCTCAGCTTCCTGGGGCGGCAGTAGGGGCTGGTTCACAAGGTTTGACTTGGGGGACACAGTTCAGGGAAGGGATGCTCTTTATTGAGATGAGAGCTTGTCTTAGGTAAGGAACACAAGTCCTGTTTTCGAAACACTGCAGGTGGGAACTTGCCCATCATCGGGCGGGGAGGGCTCATTAGCCGTCAGGTAGGTGGGTGGGTGTCTGCTGGGCGTGGGAGGCGGGCTGGGAGAGCCACAGAGGTCGATGGGGGCAGTGCTGGCAGTCTCAGGACGGTGGCAGGAAAGGAGGCCAACCAACAGCCCAAGTCTGTCTGGCTCCCTAAACCCTGTTTTCCCTTCAAGGTCAATAGGAGGTTTGACTTTGTTTTCTCTTACCTGTTGGTTCGGTTTTATTTATTGAGTACCTTCTATGTGGGCTATGGGGGCAGTGCTGGCAGTCTCAGGACGGTGGCAGGAAAGGAGGCCAACCAACAGCCCAAGTCTGTCTGGCTCCCTAAACCCTGTTTTCCCTTCAAGGTCAATAGGAGGTTTGACTTTGTTTTCTCTTACCTGTTGGTTCGGTTTTATTTATTGAGTACCTTCTATGTGGGCTTTCCTGGTGGCTTAGTCGGTAAAGAATCTGAGGGAGACCGGGTTCAATCCCTGGGTTGGGAAGATCCCCTGGAGACAGAAGCGGCAACCTACTCCAGTATCCTTGCCTAGAGAATCCCATGGACAGAGGAGCCTGGCGGGCTACAATCCATGGGGTTGCAAAGAGTCCCACACGACTGAGTGACTTACACTTTCATTTTCTATGCGCTATGGGCTTTGGGGAGATAGGATTTCACCCAAAGGCCAGTTCTTCAGAGTTTCTAGTGGGCAAAGCCACAGGCCATCCCGTTTCTCCTAACAGTGACGGTTGAGGATGAGCAGTATTCTTTGCATTTCCTTCTCCCCTCCAGGAACAGGGGTAGAGGCTGCAAGTGCACATGGACCCTAGGGGCGTCCCGCGGGGCGTCTGCACAGACACACCAGCTAATAGGTGCTGTCTCCGGCTCCTTTGTTGGGCTCAGTTCTTCGCCACGACTCAACAGAAACCTCCCCTGAGCTCCTAGGTCTCCTTCTGGAGAGAGTTTTATTATCAGGAAGCAGTGGCCCAGACAGATGGCAGGGCCCAGGCCCAGAGTCCTTTTGCTCTCAGATTCCTCTGCCTGGGGTTCCCAGCTCAGGGGATGCCCCCTCCAGCCTGTGTCCCTGGACCTCAGCTGGAGCCCCAGACTAGACTTTCCGTGGTTGAAATTCAGCCCCTGATTTGATTTCCTGGGTATTCTTCCCACCCCAGTTTTTCCAGGCCTGAAACCTTGAGGGGCCTCAGTTTTCACATCAATAAAATGGAGGTGATTGCCCTCCATTATAAAATGGTGCAAAGCTGTTTGGAGGATCAAACGAGGTAACGGGAAGAGGAAGTGCTTTACAAACCCTATAAACTAGAAATCGCGGGGGCCACCGAGCTACTGCTGCTTGTTTTAGAGCCATGTCCCCAGGTGCCTCCCTGAGTTGGGCCCCAGGCTCTTGAGACTCCAGCTAGACGCTTGGGTCTCAGGTGAGGAAGATAAAGCCCAGGAGCTAGGGCTCCACCCCAGGGAATCAGCTTCGGTGCCTGGAGCCGTGGGAGCCCCGCCTCGGCCCAGGTTTATGAGCGCAGAGGAGGTTTACATTGTGACTAATGTCCCATCTCGCTCCCCGGGTCACCCCTACCTGCTGGGCAGGAAGTCTGCAGGACTCAGCCCCCCTTAATCACCGCCACCTCCCTGTGACCCGCCTCAATCACGTCTCTTTACAGTCGGGCAGAGCCGGCTGGGCCTCCTCAAACTTCCATATCTGCACCGGGAGATCACTGATACGCCTGATGGCGTTTGCTCGCCTCCACGCCCTGGGCCCAGCATTCCGGGAGTCACGCAACCCCACGGGGCCAGGGCGGAAGCCACTCCCACAGTGGCCAGGCCCCGGAACCTCCCCAGCCCAAGAAGTACATGAACCGGGCCTTTCTTCACTGCCAGCTGGCCGGCCAGCCCTTCTGCCCGGCACCCCCCACCTTCCCTGGACACACACACACACACATCTACCTTCTCTCTCGGCTCCAGGGATCTCCAGACCCCAAATTTCTCCTGCTGGAGAGGGAGGAAGTTGCTGACCTGAAGACCACTCCAGCCATCCGTCCATCATTCACTCACCCACTCATTCGTTCACTCAGGGCTCAGAGAGCATCTGCTCTGAGCTCGGCCCTGTGTGCTGGTGGCAGAGATGCCCTCGAGTCGCTGCCCTCGGGGAGTTTGTAGTCGGGATGGGAAGGGGGCCCAGGGTACCATCTGGAGGGCTGTTGCAGCAGAGAAGCCGGGGAGCCCCATCGCGCCCCTCCTTCATCCTCTTCTCTTTACAGTCGGGCAGAGCCGGCTGGGCCTCCTCAAACTTCCATATCTGCACCGGGAGATCACTGATACGCCTGATGGCGTTTGCTCGCCTCCACGCCCTGGGCCCAGCATTCCGGGAGTCACGCAACCCCACGGGGCCAGGGCGGAAGCCACTCCCACAGTGGCCAGGCCCCGGAACCTCCCCAGCCCAAGAAGTACATGAACCGGGCCTTTCTTCACTGCCAGCTGGCCGGCCAGCCCTTCTGCCCGGCACCCCCCACCTTCCCTGGACACACACACACACACATCTACCTTCTCTCTCGGCTCCGGGGATCTCCAGACCCCAAATTTCTCCTGCTGGAGAGGGAGGAAGTTGCTGACCTGAAGACCACTCCAGCCATCCGTCCATCATTCACTCACCCACTCATTCGTTCACTCAGGGCTCAGAGAGCATCTGCTCTGAGCTCGGCCCTGTGTGCTGGTGGCAGAGATGCCCTCGAGTCGCTGCCCTCGGGGAGTTTGTAGTCGGGATGGGAAGGGGGCCCAGGGTACCATCTGGAGGGCTGTTGCAGCAGAGAAGCCGGGGAGCCCCATCGCGCCCCTCCTTCATCCTCACCTCCCTCATCCTCACCTCTTGCCTGCACCCGGCCACCAGCCTCACCTGATGAGATGTGCTGGGATCTTCGCGCTCCTGGGAGCAGCCCGAAGCCAAGGGTGATGGGTTGTTGTTCAATCGCTCGGTCGTGTCCATCTCTTTGCAGCCCCATGAACTATAGTGCGCCAGGCCTTCCCTGTTCTTCGCCATCTCCCAGAGCTTGCTCAGACTCATGTCCATTGAGTTGGTGATGCCATCCAACCATCTCATCCTCCATCACCCCCTTCTCCTGCCCTCAGTCTTTCCCAGCGTCAGGGTCTTTTCCAGCTATTCGCATCAAGTAGCCAAAGTACTGGAGCTTCAGCTTCAGCATCCATCCTTCCAATGAATATTCATGGTTGATTTCCTTAGGATTGACTGGGTGATGGGAGTCAGGGGCAAACACCCAGCTCCCTCGCCCCTCCAGTAAGGGCACAGACTATACTGACTCCCAGAGTGTCCCAGTGGGATGAAGATCCCATTCCCCACCATGGCAAACAGCTTGAAAACACAGCTTTGGGGGGCTGCCTTCTGTTTCTGTCCCACCTCCTCCCCACCTGAGGTGTTCCACCCTGAGCCCTGCCCAGGGTCTCCCTGTTTGTGGGGGAGCCCAGACTAAGACACCCAGGTAGCAGTAACAGTGGCCAGGCTGAGGACACTCAGGCATCTGTCCAGACAGTCAATGAGATCACCCTGAGCACCCACGCTGGGTGCTGGGGACTCTGGGGGATCCAGTCTTGGACCCGGCCTCCAAGAAACGCGCTGTCTAGTGGGGAAGGCAGACTAGTAAGGCAGCGGCTACCAGTCGGAGTGATGCGGGCAGTGACGGAGCGTGGTCCAGGCTGCAGTGGGAACACTGAGGAAGGCCCCTAACTCAGCCTGGGTGTGGGCGAGGCAGGCACTAAGCTGGGTGTTAAGAGTCCAGGAGAAGAAAGCGTGAAAGGGAGCTCCAGGTCAAGAGCGGTATGGGTAAAAGCAGAGTCAAGCATGGGCTGGCTCCAGAAACACCAGGGAGGCCACGGGGCTTGGGACTCAGCTCGTAAGACAGAGCAGGGGGAAGTGAAACCGAATTCAGATGCTAGTGTGTGTGAGTGTGTGAGTCGCTGAGTCGTGTCCAGCAACCCCATGGACTGTGGGCCATGGGATTTCCCAGGCAAGAATACCAAAGTGGGTTGCCATTCCCTTCTCGAGGGGATCTTCCTGACCCAGGGACCGAATCTCGGATCTCCAGCATTGCAGGCAGATCCTCTACTGTCTGAGCCACCAGGAAAGCCCTAAAAGGCGTCTAGTTTCTCCAACGTTTGCATTTTTAAAAGAGACCCTGAACAGGGCAATGTTGAAGCCTCAGGAAGTGAGGCTGCCGTGGGGGTGGGCTTCAGGCCCCTCCCTCCTCCCTGTCCCGCCTCGTCGCTGGTCCACCCCTCGCTGTGCCCAGATGGCCGTGTGCAGAGGGACACGAGGCTTTGGAGGACAGCAGAGAACAGGAGGAAGCAAGCGCCCAAGCCAGCCCGGAAAGCTCCCCTGCCTCTCAGGCTGGCTCCCACTCTTCTCAGAGATCCCCGTCTACTGGAAATATGGGAAAGTCAGATTGGGGCGATAATTCGTGTGGGTGTGGGGGAGGGGTGATTCAGGCATTCCTGGGCTGGTCAGGTGAGCCCGTGGATTGGAGCCTCCGAGGGTCAGTTCCCTGAGCCGCAGAGAAGACTGTGAAGCGGGGTCAGGAGCCTGATTGCAGTCGGGGGAGGGGTGGTTCTGAGCCCAGCAGGGGATGGTCCCTGAACTCTCTCCCTGGCTCAGCTCCACAGACCTGCATCTGGATCCTAGGAAAGAAGAGCCCTCTGGGTAGAGGCTAAACAGCTTCTTTGATAAATCCTCTGTTCCCAGTTCTGTTCATGGATTCTCTGGTTCAGTCTTGCAAGAACTTAATGAGGCTCTTGTAAAATCCCTATGCCCACCAGTTTTTTGGTTTGTTTGTTTGTTTTGGCCACGTCATGCAGCTTGGGGATCTTAGTTCCCTGACTAGGGATAAACCCCCACCCTCTGTGGTGAAGCACCAAGTCTTAATCACTGGACCACCAGGGAAGTCCTCCTGTGCCCCGTTAAAGACTAGGTGGGCTTCCCTGATGGCTCAGAAGGTAAAGAATCTGCCCGCGATGCAGGGAACATGGGTTCCATCCCTAGTGGGGAAGGACCCCTGGAGGAGGGCATGGCAACCCACTCCAGTATTCTTGCCTGGAGAATCCCATGGACAGAGGAGCCTGGTGGGCTCCAGTCCACGGGGTCACAAAGGGTCGGATACGACTGAGTGACTAACACTTTCACACTTCACAATCGAAACGTAGAATTGTTAAGTGATTTGCCCATGGGCACATTTTTAATTCGACAGAGAAAAGAGGGAGCCAGTTTCCCACACTTCACCTCAGCCCCAGTTGAAGCTCTGACACCACAAGGAAGCCTAGTGCAGTCAGGCAGCCCCTGACCGGAAACAGCCCGTCTTTTCAGGCAGCACCTGCCAACCTCTGAAACCTCAACCTGATTGGTCCACCACAGTCATATGACGTACCACCTGCCCAGTCCCTGCATCCACGAGGATGCAGAGGGCCAATGTGTCTCCTGCCCAGCCCTGAAGCAGGGGCTGGGGCCCCCCCCAGCACTTGGGGAGGATGAGAACAGCTCCAATCAAACGCCGGAGGATGTTGGTAAAGGAAAAGGAAGTGGGATCTGGAGGAGCACTAGCTGCCGTCATGTGAGGGGAACGTGGCATCTTCCGTCCACCACAAGGCACGGAGCACACACAGGACTGGGTCAGCGTCCCACCAGGAAACAGCAGGCATGCTCAGGTTGGGTAGTTTGAAGACAGCTTGATAAAGGGGTTATTTCCAAAGGGGTGAGCAGAGAGACCCTGAGGGGCAGTGTAGAGATCCAGGGCGAGACCCAGGGTCAGGCAGCAGTCACCAGAACCTGGAGGGAGAGTCAGCTGTGGGGAGAAGAGAGCCTGGGAGGAGAGTGGTGTTGGTCCAGGGAGGTGGCCCGCTCACCGGGCCCTGGCAGCCCAGGAGCCAGGAGGAGTAAGCCCCAGCCCCACTCTCTCTCTCTCTCAATGGGAATTGACTGGGGCTGGCCAGAAACCACTCGGCGAGGATGTCTACTCAACGCAAACCCTGCAGGTCAGCCTCCGGCAGCGGCGGGGAGAAAGACAGGTGTGGATCTAGGGAGGTGGATGGGAGGTGCCCAGCAGCTCTGGAAGCAGGGCCCTTGGTCCTCACGCTGGGAAACTCCAGTGCAGGCAGTGTTCTCCAGGTTAAGAGTGCTTGAAAACCACCCAGGGAGTGCGCCTAAGTGCAGTTTCCTGGGACGTTTCCAGACTCTGATTCAGTGTCTTAGCATGGGGTGTACCCAAGGGTGCAGGTGATATCTGGGGGAGGTGGTTGCCGGAAGCAGCAGTGGCAGCGTGGGAAGAACCCGAGGGGGAACAGGAGAAGTCAGTATACAGGTGTGGTGGCACCGTTGCTGGCCTCTCAGTAGGTAAGGCCCCCGGAAGGACAGTCCCCACCTCCCCGCCCCCTGGCTGAGAGCACCGACGCTGGGAGTTGTCCCGAGCATGTCTGCATGTGAGCCTCGAAGGCTCCCACAACCGGGGAGGAGATCCTGGGGCAGAATGGGAAAAGGGGTGCTGCACGTACCGGGCGTGGGACCCTGACAGCTGAAGCTGAGTCTGAGCCTGCACAAGACCGCCCCCATGGCTGCAGCTGGTCACAAGCGGGCCTGGGATGCGACGTGGGCACCAGGTGCCTGTGCCTCTGCCCGACGAGTCCGGTGGAGGGCCCCAAACCCGCACAGTGGGTGCACATCCCAGGAGCTCCTGAAGGAGACTTTCGGGAAACCACAACTGGGAAGGCTTCCAGGGAGAGTGGAGCACTTGCGTTTCAGGCACCAGGGGCTGTGAGTGAGCAGGAGGCCCTGGGAAGAGGGAGTGAGCGGCTGAGGGTGCTGGCGTGTCATTTGGACCTTGGGTGTATCAGTTATCTACTGCTTCATAACAAGCTACCCTCAAACATCTGGTGGCCTGAAGCAGTGATAATCGTTCTATCATCTCACGCAGTATCCGTGGGTCAGATTTCGAGGCGGCTCAGCTGGGAGGTTTTGACTTGGGAGTTTCTCAGAGGTTGCATCCAGGTGTCGGTTGGGGCTGCATCCTCGGAAGGCCTGATTGTGGCCGTGGGGTCTGCTTCCATGATGCTCATGTGGCAACCGGCAGGAGGCCTGGGCTCCTCACCGTGTAGACCCCTCTCCTCACCGTGTAGACCTCCCTGCCCGGGTGCCCTTGCAACATAGCAGCTCGCTTCCCCCAGGTGCAGGATCCCAAAGAGCAAGGCAGAACCCACAATGCCTTTTATCACCTAGCCTTGGAAGTCGTATTCCGTCATTTCCATGAGATCCTGCTGGTCACACAGGCCAGCCCTCTTCTCGGTGGGAGAGGACTGCACGGTGTACGGATACCAGGAACCTTGGATCACTGGGGGGTCACCTTGGAGGCTGGCTACCACCCCAGTGTTTGCACGGAGCCTGGCAGGTACAGCTGGTCAGTTCGTGTCTGACAAGTGCCAACTGTGTCCCAGCCTCGGGTGGGGCTTGACACAGCCCCTACCCTCAAGGGCTTATATTATTCTTGGAAATGTAGGCTAGAGACTGGATCAGGAGAGGCCGGTACAAGCTAGTGCTCAAGAGAACCATAGATGAATAGACTCACGGAGCTCACCATGGCCCCAGAGGTGGTCCAGACACCTTCGTGCCAGGCAGAGAACCAGCTGAGCCTCTGTTCTCACCTCAGGGACAAGTGCCTTGGAACCTGGGCACAGGAGGCCCTGGGCCTCTAGCCAGATGGCTGGGTGACATTGAGCTGGTCCTGTCCCGTTTGCTGACCAAAGGCTGACACCACCCAGGATAGTTGCTCCTGTTTGGGTCAAGCCTAGAGGCTGAGAGCTGGACAGGCCCTGAGAGACCGTCCGGTCTCACATCTGATATGTGATCATGTCCAGAGAGGAAAGGGAGTGATCTAAGGCCCCTGGGAAACTAACACACACTGGGCACCCACTTTGAGCCAGGCCTGGGGCTGGAACCTTCATCCCCGTTGTGCCATTTAGTCTTCACAGAAACCCTGAACCGCAGGAGTGATAAACCCCATTTTACCGAAGAGAAATGGACTGTCTGGAGTCAGAGCTGAGCAGCAGTGGGGCCTAAACTGGAACTGGGGTCTCTCTGACCCCGAAGGCCTTGCAGGGCAGAAGGTGGAGAAATGGAGGAGTCGGGCGTCCGTGCCCCCACCAACAGTGGGCTCCGGGGACCAGGCTTATCTCCAGCCCCTCCAGCCCTGGCGCAGGCTCCCTGGACGGTGCCAGGGACACGCGGCCGTGTGTAGCAATCCCCAGTGGAGCCGGCCACTCTGGGATGGAGCACGAGGTGGTGACACCCCGGGGCTCTTGGCTGCCTCCACGGTCCCCGTTGCAAGAAGGGCTGCCGCCATGTGAGACGGTTATTGCCACATGCGCGGGGTTCAGCATCTCTGAATAAGGCCATTGAGGACTCGGGGGACCTGAGCTCTGGTGCAAAGGCTCAGATGATCAGCACCAAAGTTGTGCAAGGGATTGGGTCAAGGGTTTACCGATAAACAAGGCTGGGTTCCTTAGATACGAACACAACAAGCCGTTACTGGGGATCCAGTGGGGTGGCAGCTACTGCCGAGGCACCGGGTACACATTATTGCACATTTTCACAGCATACCTGGGTGGGGAGAGGCATCTTTATCTCTCTTACAGATGAGGAAAGTGAGGCTGAGGGGGAAATGGCACAGTCACAATTCTTCAGGGCCTGAGTCAGAATTGGAGCTCAGGGCTACATGACTCTCAGGCGCCCACCCCAGGCTGCCCCCTCATTTCTAAAGACAGGCTCTCTGAGTTCAGGATGGGTGGTCAGAGGGGAGACCCTCTCTTTGTGCTTACAACAGGATCCTTCATGCAGCAGTTTCCAGAGTTGCAGTTTCGCCCAGGGGTTAAACGTGGGGCGTTAGGTGTCCGACAGGCATTCAAGTCCTGCCACTTGCAAGTTTTGTGGCTCCGGGCAAGCCTCTTGGCTTGGGTGAGTCCCAGTTTCTTCCAGCCCAGAACCAGCTAAGAATATGTCCTGCGGGCTGTCCTCAAAGGCCGATGAGAGATTGGGAACTCCATGCCCCGCATCTTGAGTTCCACAACAGCCTGGAAACCGCTTAGCGGGACAGTCACCATCTAGCCAACTTTCGCATCTGCGGAGCACGGAGTCTGGCGCACTCCAGCCCATAGAGTGAGGCCCCCTGTAAATGTCACCGCCTCTGAGAAGCCTCCCTTGATTCCACGGGCCCTCTTCACCACATTCTCAGCTCTGCATCTCACTCTCGCCTCTAAGGCCCTGGACAGACCTCTGTGTTGGCATTTATCGGGTTGGAGAGGAACACAGTTTCTTGGCCAAGAGCACGGCAGACCTGAGTCCACTCTGCCTCTGCCTTCTAGCTGTGCAACCCTGGACAAGGGGCTCCACATCTCTGATCGTCAGCATCCTTTTCTGAAAATAGGAATGGCAACCCTGTCTTCTCAGGGTAATTACGAGAATGAAATGCTGTTCATGCTCTTAGCACAGGGATTGACGCAAACTAAATGGGTAATAAATTCTGTCATTGGAAGGACTGATGCTGAAGCTGAAGCACCAATACTTTGGCTACCTGATGCAAAAAGCTGACTCTTTGGAAAAGACCCTGATGCTGGGAAAGATTGTGGGCAGAAGGAGAAGGGGGGCGACAGAGGATGAGATGGTTGGATGGCATCACCAACTCGATGGACGTGAGTTTGAGCAAACTTCGGGAGACGGTGAAGGAGCTGGAAGCCTGACGTGCTGCAGTCTCTGGGGTCGCAAAGAGTCGGGCACGACTGAACGGCTCAACGACAGATCAGGGCTATCAGGGTCGTCATTATTGCGGCTGTTGTGCAGAGACCCTTTGGCCCGTGCGTCTCTCCCCTCCAGCTCTGAAGTTGCAGGTAGCCCGGGCGGACCTAGGAGCCTGGCCCCTGCTGATCGTCTGTTGTGCACCGGTCTCCAGCCAGAGGCTCCACAGGCTGTGATCCCATTCTGCCCTGCTGGCCCGTGGCATTCTTGTCATTCTTACAGAGAAACGCATCGGAGCCCCGAGAGGTGAAGAAACTTGCCGAAGGCCGCACGCCATGCAAGAGATGGAACCGGTCCAGCTCTTCCCAGCAAACCTATCTCGTTCATCTCTGCATCCCGAGGACCCAAGAAATGCCTGCTGATGAATGATCGGCACCCAGGCTCAGGCCACGAAGCGTGACGTTCAGGAGGGGGTCTGCTGAGGCCTCGGGGCTCTGGGCTTTGCAGGGGCAGATAAGGGCCCTCCTCCAGTTTGATGCAAACGCTCCTGCCGGGACGGATGAAGGCAGCTGGACACACAGCCTCTGGAATCCCGTCCCTCCCTGCCCAGCCCAGCTTCCTTGCTTCACACAGCTTCCCATGGGGACCATCCACCTCAGCCCCAGACCTGGGCTCAGAGTATCCCCACCCCCGTGTCCTGCTTCTGGGCTTTGGGGGGAATATCTTTCATTTATTTGTCTTTACCATGCAATTCATTTTATTTTAGAAAAAAAAATGTGCTTAGCAGAGAATGAAATTTTCTATTTATTTCAAATATTCATTTCACAATGAAGACTGAGAAGTTAAGAATCAATCACAACAGAACACGGAGAGCCATTAACAACTCCCAAACTCCCAGTCTAAGTGGCACGTGTGGTGTTGTTGAGTCGCTAAGTCGTGTCCCACCCTTGTGACCCCGTGGACTGCAGCCCTCCAGGCTCCTCTGTGTGTGGGCTCTTCCAGCCAAGAATAGTGGAACGGGTTGCCACTTCCTATTCTAAGGGGTCTTCCCCACCCAGGGATCGAACCTGCGTCTCCTACAAGTCTCCTGCATTGGCCGGCGGATTCTTTACCACTGAGCAGCCTGAGAAGCCCAAATGACACGTGTACCTTGACTGTTTTTTTTTTTTTTTTAACCAAAATGTGGTTCGGAAACTCCTTCATCATCTTAAAAAGAATGTTGGGAGAAAAATAATCCCTGTTGGTGAGAGATGAGGTGCACACTGCGGATGACACAGGACAGGAGCCAACAGCCAGCACTGCTGACCTCTGCTGGGGGTTTCCTCTCCGATGACGTCTCTCTGCTGTAGGTGATACAGGCACAGGCACGGCACAGCGCTTGAGCAGAAGAGCCAAGCTTGCTTTCTTTCTCAATCAGATGAGGATGTTTTCAGGGTAGGAGGTTGCGGGAAGCTGAAGCCAGAGGCAGGCAGCTCCATCCCCATGGCAAAAGTGAAGTCGCTCAGTCGTGTTCGACTCTTTGTGACCCAGAGGCAGTCAGCTCCATCCCCATGGCAAAAGTGAAGTCGCTCAGTCGTGTCCGACTCTTTGTGACCCCACGGACTGTAGCCTACCAGGCTCCTCTGTCCATGAGATTTTCCAGGCAATAGTACTGGAGTGGATTGCCATTTCCTTCTCCAGGGGATCTTCCCAACCCAGGGATCAAACCCGGGTCTCCCGCATTGTAGACAGACGCTTTACTGTCTGAGCTACCAGGGAAGTCCCCCACAGCAAAGACAGGGTGCAAAGGGTCCCCGGTCGCAGTCACAGCTCCAGCACCTACCTCTCCTTCATGGCCTCTGTGCATTGGCGCATCAGCGGCTCAGCTACCTCCAGGCCACCGCCCAGGTCCCCAGCCTCCGTGGCTACGGCCCCTTCCTTCCCACTTCCATCTCCCCTCACTCCATCCCGAGCCGTGCAGCAGCATCACCTCTGGGGCCTCAGGCTTTAGGGGAGAAAAGGCCAGTAAATTCTTCTCTGGGAGAAGCTGATGTGGCAGGGATGGAGATGAGACCTCTCTTTCTTCCTGCGTCTCTCACAGGAGCAAGAACAAGTCAGGAGTTGATAGGCCGACACGTCATCCGCATACCCACAGTAAACAGGCATGTAACTGCCCTTTTGTAACCTCTTTCCATTCCCTTCCTTCTTCATGTTTTCTCTCCTATTCAAGCTCTTCTTCTCCTCCCATTTCCCGGCCACTCCAGCCCTGGGTGGCCTTGCCCTCTCTTGAGCTCATAAGGCTGTGGGATCCCAGATCTTAGGGCCCCTGGACAGGGCGATTCAAGCCGCTGCCGTGCACGCTGGGTTTGGCTGGCCTTCAGGCATCATGGGCCCTTGGTGGAACCCAGGAGGAAACAGCCAGGGGCTAAGCAGGAGCCACTCTTGACCAAGAGGTACGAAGTTGGACGGACGACATCTGTCCGCAGACCTAATCTCCTTTGGTGCAGCCTAGAGGCTCCTTCTGGGGTGCATCTATGGGGCCTGACCAAGCTAAAGGGCACCCCTGGTGTCTGTGGGCTGCCGTGGAGAGGTGGGGGAGACCCAGAGAAGCTTGAACAGCCCCCAGAGTGCGGGCAAGCCCATGGTGGCCAGCTGGCAGCCAGCGTCCTGGTTAGTGGTGACAACAGCTGGGCAAGGTGGCCCAAGAGCAGGTGGTACCGAGAGGGGAGGTCGTGGAGCATCTGGAGGAGGTAAAGATGGATGCTGGGTGGACAGAGGCCAACCCCGTGCCCACAGAGTGGCCTTCTGAGTGCCCCAGCCCCTCCTGCGGCTTCGCCCAGTTGACCTGGCTTGTTAGCTGCCCAGTCATGTCCAACTCTGCAACCCCAAGCACTGTGGCCCACCAGACTCCTCTGTTCATGAGATTTCCCAGACAAGAATACTGGAGTGGGTTGCCACTTCCTTCTCCAGGGGATCTTCCCGACCCAGGGTTCAAACCTGCATCTCTCATGTCTTCTGCATTGACTGGCAGATTCTTCACCACCAGTGATACCTGGGACGCCCCCGTATTGACTCATGGTAATGGTAAAATGAGCGGTCCCTGCCTTCGCAAGCATAGCACCAGACTGCTGGTGACTCTCTCACTGCCAGTGCCATCAGGGTGTCCCTGAAAGCTCAGCTGGTGAAGAATCGCCTGCAAAGCAGGAGACCCCGGTTCAAGTCCTGGGTCAGGAAGATGCGCTGGAGAAGGGATAGGCTACCCACTCCAGTATTCTTAGGCTTTCCTGGTGGCTCAGCTGGTAAAGAATCCGCCTGCAGTGCGGGAGACCTGGGTTCAATCCCTGGGTTGGGAAGATCCCCCGGAGAAGGGAAAGGCTCCCACTCTGGTATTCTGGCCTGGAGAATTCCATGGACAGTCCATGGGATCAAAAAGAGTCAGACGTGACTGAGCGACTTTCACTTTCACTTCACTTTCGGCGTCATCACGATGAACACAACCGAGCAGCTACTGTAGAACTTTTTGTTGTTCCGTCATTAACTGAGCAACAGGTGGACTTCGCTGTTCCCTGACTGTCCTGCTGCTTTCTTTGCTGGGGGCTGTACCTCTCATGAGTGTCGGGTTTCAGCCATGCTCCCGGCTCCCCAAAGTATCATCTGCGGTCTGATAACTGAGGCATCACCTTGTTAAAGCCTATGCGTGACTGCACCATTTCTAGATCCAACAGGTACCCCGCACGTCTCAAGTTCTCAGTTGCCTTTTACACTTTCATTTAGTCATGGAGATCAGGGAAGGGGCCTGGAGGAAACCCATTTCCCAGTCGACTCCAGCGTAGCTGCCAGCAGATCAAGGCCCTCTAGTAGCATTTCTCCCTTGCTCACACACCTTCATCGTCTCCCTGTGACCTACAGGATAAGATGACAAGTCTCAACCACCATAGAAGGTCCTTAACCACACAGGGCCACAAAGCCTTCTCCAGCTGTTCCTGGTCCGTTCAGCAACCCAAACCCTCCCTGGGTCTCTCCTTAGTTCTCCCCTAGCACTTATATTCTAATCCTCATTAAATTGGAACTTAGATTCCCACAGGATTTTATCCACCCATCACAGAGACTGCACCTTCCTGGGGTTGGAGGTGTGTCTTAGCTGAGAATCCTCCGTACCCTGCACTCAGTAAATACCCAGTCACCCCCCCAGATGCTTCTTACAAACAGGAACTCTAATCTCTGTGTGTGTCTGTGCGCATAGTCGCTCAGTCGTGTCTGACTCTTTGCGACCCCATGGACTATCCATGGGATTCTCCCAGCAATAATACTGGGGTGGGTTGCCATGCCCTTCTCCAGGGGATCTTTGTGACCTGGGGTCCAACCCACGTCCTTTTGTATCTCCCGCATTGGCAGGAGGGTTCTTCACCACTGTGCCACCTGGGAAGATGTAATCACCATGGTAACCTCCCAACCCGGACAGTGCTTTCCCCAAAATGACGTCTCAGGCTAAGCAACTTGCCCCAATGTCGCATCCACTTAGCTTCAAAGGCAGAACTCTTTGCAGTGTGTCCATACTACAACAAAAAAACAAACAAAACCAATGACTCTGCTTCACCAGAGCAGCATTACCTGGGCCTAATCCCACCCACCTCTCACGGGACCTCGTGTTCGGTTTTGTTTTGTTTTTTGGAGCTCAGTACCTGGACAGACACCCCACTCCTTTTCTGAAATTTCAAATTTCCTCTGCTGTTACCGGGCTTGGCATTAACAGCTTCCTTCTTGGGCTGATGAAGGTAATACGCACAGAGCATTGGGGCTGCTGGGAAGCCTTTTCCTTGCTGGGTGACCGCTGAGCAGTGCCGACGGGGGCAGGGCGGGGGGCAGGGCCCTGTCCTCCTTGAGGTCCCTCGGCATCACACATCTGGTTCATCTGGGCGGGGGTGGGACCAGGAGCCAGGCTCCCTGGTCACTGACGAAATGTGTCTGTCCCGGGTCTGTTGGGCAACGCCGAGCCTGGAGAGGAAGGCAAGGTAGGGGCAGCTGCTCCCCGCTACCACCAACGCCCCGCCACCGGGTCCAGGCATCTTGAGCAACCCCCACCCCCACCCCGGCAGTTGCTCCATCTGCAAAAGGGGCGATGATGCCCCAGGGTGCCGAGTTGCACCACGTTCTTAGAAAGCGGCCTCTGTACACGCATTTCCATCTGGTCCTGGTTTTGTTTAAGCAGTGTCTTTTTCACTTCCAAATTTCTGAGGGCAAATCGGGCGACGAGATATGGTGAAACGATGGTGATTAGCCAACTTCCCCTGAGCATTCACCCCGCACCCTGCCCGCGGTGCCGAGGAGGAGGCCGTATGCACGAGGTGCGCACCCCGACCCTCGCAGTGGGCACCGTTCTCTCTCCTCACCCGCGGAGGAATACAGCGGCTTCCCCAGGGCGAGGTGTCCTGGCCGCGTTCACACAGCTGGTAAATGGTGGGGCTACAATGCAAACTCGCCCTGCGTGATTCCGGCCCTCTTCCTGGCTGCTCCGTACTGCTCCCCACGAGGGCCAAGAACGTGGGCTCTGAGATCAGGCTGTTCCGGGTTGAATCTCAGCAGTGCCTGGGTCTCCAGCAGGCCCTGCCTCCTCTCTCAGCCTCACTTTCCCCACATGGAGAATTCAGTGGGTTAGAACAGATCACGCATGTGCATGTAAGCGTGCTCAGTCCTGTCCGACTCTTTAGACCCCATGGACTGTAGCCCACCAGACTCCTCTGTTCTTGGGATTCTCCAGGCAAGAATACTGCAGTGGGTTGCCACACCCTCCTCCAGGGGATCTTCCCTACCCAGGGATTGAACCTGAATCTCCCACATTGGCTAGCGGATTCTTTACCACTGCCCCAACAGATCACTGGTTCTCAAATGTTACTTTAGCTTAAAAAAAAGAATGCTTCAAGCAAGTGTGGTCTGCATTCAGGAGGGAGGACACTTGGTAGGATGAGGGAAACATTCTCCAAGTGGATTGTGGTGATGTATTTTCTGAAAAGCCGTAACTTGGACACTTGCAATGGGTGAATTTTATGGCAGGTAAATTATCCCTCAATCAAGCTGTAAAGAATTATATTGTTTCATGAAATAGTGACATTCAACCCCCAGGACCCCACCAGATTGTTTGAAAACCCTCGGACCGTGTGGACTCTGGATGGCCTTCAGACTCTGACCTTGGGGGATTCTGAGGTCATTTTAGTTCACTCTGTGCAGCCAGCTCTGAGTTCTCTGGGAGGACAAGGATGTGATCCAGTCCAGCCCCGCACAGCACGCGGACCACAGCAGGCTCTCCCAGGCCTCCAGAGATGAGTGGCCGCCCGTGACGGGAGGGACGCCTGGCACGGTCTCACAGTGTTCACCCGAGTTGGGGTGCTGGAGGCGGGCACTGTGTTTTCATGTCTGAAGCAATGCCAGCATTGATGCACAGAGTAGATCCCTGGTAATGGTTCGTTGAATAAAGTTAAAAAGTGAATGAATAAATGGCTCAGTCCCTGCTCGTGAGACAAGCTGAGGAAAGACATCCATGTACATCCAATACGCACTGTGTATTACTTAGGATGTAACTTTATTTTTTTTACGTATTTTTCTTAAAAAAAATAAATTACCTTTGGCTGCACCGGCTCTTAGTTGCAGCCTGCAGGATCTTTCGTTGCGGCCTACAAACTCTTAGTTGTGCCACTTGGGACCTAGTTCCGTGACCAGGGATCGAACCCAGGTCCCCTGCATCGGGAGCATGGGGTCTTAGCCGCTGGACCACAGGGAAGCCCCTAAGATTGTAACATTAGGGAATAGGAAATTTACTGAGGAAGCACGAGGAAGACCCAGCCCTCGTGCCACAGCAGGGATGGGTCAAAAGCAACTCATGGGTCTACACAGCTGACCGGCTTGCGTCTTTAGGCAGCTCAAATGGGATGAGGCAGCTGTAACTATTTTTGGTCCTGCAGTGGGTTGCCACACCCTCCTCCAGGGGATCTTCCTGACCCAGGGATTGAACCTGAATCTTCCACATTGGCTAGCGGATTCTCCACCACTGCGCCAACAGATCACTGGTTACTTTAGCTTTAAAAAAAAAATAGAATGCTTCAAGCAGGTGTGGTCTGCATTCAGGAAGGATTTCAAGATTCAGACCCCAGGAAAAGGGCATGTGATTGGCTAGATGGGGTCAGAAGTGTTGCTTGGGCACTTCTGTTGACAGACTGCCTTTAGGGAGGGGAGGAGGGGCTCAAAACCCAAACTGAGTTCTTTTTTTTTTTTTTTGGCTGCACTGGGTCTTAGCTGCAGTTCGCAGGATTGTTTTTCCGTTGGGGCCGCATGCAGAATCTTTGGTTGGGGCATGTAGGATCCAGTTCCCTGACCAAGGATTGAACCCAGGTCTCCTGCATTGGGAGTGCTGAGTCTTAGCCACGGGACCACCAAGGAGGTCCCCCAGGCTGGGCTCTGCTTCTAGAAGAAAGCGGGGTGCATGTGGCAGATCAAAGCCACTGACGTCCCCTGGAAAGCTGCTCTGGTTGCAAAAGGTGGAGACGCAAGTTGAAAGAATTAACAGGGAGATCACCAAGACAAGGGGCGCTCAGTGCCGTGAATGCCGGGCCGTCTTTGAGCACCGGGTAGGGGGGCAATGGGCAGAGAAGGGAGTGGTTGGTGGGCTAGGGAGTTAAGGAGAACCAGGGTAACTTATAGGTTGTTCTTTAAAACTCTTGGCCCAGGTTCTGGCTGATCTTGATAGCCATCTCTCCGCACTCAGGCCATTTTCTCTCTGTTCTGGAAACCCAGGGAGTCCACGGGGCTTCATGAAATGGTCCAAGGAGGACCGTTCCGGACCAGGTACGCGGACTTCCCTGTGGTCCTCAGGCCTCCCCCTGAGCCATTTGCTGGGTCGCTCTTGCTGCAGGTCCAGTTCCGGCTTGTATTTCAGATGAAACGGGGGAAAGGACGAACACCTTCCAGACGCCTTCTGTGGCGCCTGCTGTGCGCCTGTTTTCTGATTTAATGCTCGCCGCCGGTCTGCAGGGCAAGTATTAACCCCATCTGGCAATCTGAGCTGCTGAGAAGAACAAGTCCCAGAGGCAGGATTTGAACCCAGGACCAGAGAGCTCCCTGCGGTCCCATGTGCCTCCCCGCTGGTCGCTTCAGCTCAGACAGGTCCTTTGACTTCTCTGGGTTTCCCCATCTGCAGATCAGGGAGTTGAAAGCTTGAGGAGGGTCATCTCCAGCCCTAGTGAAACTGCTCAGGAGCATCACAGACAGTCCCAGAGAGCCCAGGGCAGGTGCAGCCAGTCCAGGCTAGGCCCACGGTGAGGCTGTCCCCCACTCCCAGCTGGAGATGCCCGAATGAAGTGGCTTTCAGCAAGGGGCCAGCCAGCTGGGCACAGGAAGGAGGCAAGACCCGAGCACGCAAGTCAGCCCACGTCTCCCTGGCACCAGAGGCGGCGGGGACAACCGTGTCTGAGCCCCTGGCCCCCACCCCCAGAGGTATCCCGCCACCAGAGGGGCACAGCCGCGCAGACTTCTGCGGCCATCAGGAGTACGTGCTCAGACACACACACACAGACTCTGCAAACAATGCAGGGAAATAAAGTTCTCACAGGAAACAGTATCATATTGACTCACGACAGATCCATCCATAAAACAAACCCCAAGTACCTGGGGCCGGCTCAGAGAACAGCCTCCGGGGAGATAGCAGGCAGGCCGCTCTCTCCTGGGCCCCAGAAGGAAGTGGGTGCCGCCAGGGGGAAGAGCAGCTTCCCCTGGCCGCTCCGACGCTGGCCCGGGATCTGAGTTATTTGTCAAAAAGAGACAGGAAAAAAAATGATTTTTCGAAAGACGCGCAAGTCCCAAAGCATTACAGCCTCTTTGCCTTGTCACAAGGAGCTGTGTTGCAAAAACCCTTCTCAATAGCATGGGATTTTGCAAGTGATTTGCCATGTCAGTGCAGAAAATGTTACCGTCTCCAGAGGCCTGTGTCTTCATCAGCCTTTGCTCAGTACAGCAGGCTCGACCGTTGCCAGGGTAGAAAGAGGTGTTGGTCCAGTGTGTTCTCAGATTTGGGAAGGCAGTTTGGTGCATGTGCAAGGCCTCAGGCGGACCAAGGCCTCTGGCTGTATGTCGTCTACATGTTTGGAGCCTCAGTCTCCTCATCTGCAAAGTGGGTCCGCCTTGAGACCTCAAGTAAGAAAAGGTGGGTTTAACACATGGTACAGCATTTGTTTTCCTGACCCTTTGTGAGAAGTACCTTGGAAAAGTGACTTGGGAATCTGAAGACCTTCATCCGATTCCTGCCTCCGCCCTTTCTTAATCCTGGGAGCGTGGGCAAGCCCCTGCCCCATCTCTGTATCTCGGTTTCCTCCTCTGGAAAAGCAAGAGTCTAACCAGCCCTGACCTGCCTGCCTCCCAGGGTGTGACGCAGCTGTCGGGGGAGCAAGAGTTGTCAACCGGGACACTAGGTCATGAGGGGTTCAAATACCAAGGAAGTGGCACCTGGAGTGTTTGGGTTGTTGCAGTCTCGGCTGAACCCTGGACATGGTTTCACATCTCGGTCCCTTGTGTATGCTTTTCTAACTCATAGATTTTTCCTTTTCTTAGCTTCCAACAAACTCCTATTCATCCTTCAAAGCCCAGCCTCAGTGTGCCCTTTTCTGTCCGACAGCCCTGAACTTCCTGTGAACAGTTGTTTTCTCTTCTGTGCTTCCACAGTGCCCCGTCCTTCTCTCTATCATAATAGCTATCATGCTGTCTTATCATTTACTTCTTTACAGATGTCTCATGTGTGGAAACAACAAGCTTAGTCAGTTAGGAATTGATTTCTGGGGTTTTTTGCTCCAGACTTTTAAAAATTTCTTCAATCTGATTGGATCTGCAGAAGAAAATTTCCTTCTTCAAAATGGTGACAGTGTGGATTATTGCTCTGTAAGACATGTCTGAAGAGGCCCGCATGTACAAACCAAGCGTCCCTTCAAGGGAGACAACTTTGCCTTCAAGCTTTAGAAGCTTGTTTTTCTACCAAACAGATGCCAGGCGAGTCTGCGCTAAAGGCAGCTACTGTGTACCTGCATTTTTAAGAGGTTTTAATGTGTAACTGTTTAATTCTTCCCAGGGAGACGTTTTGTAGGTCACGGGGATGTTTTGTAAATATTCTGCTTCTTGTGTGTTAGAGGTCAAGTGTCAATGAGAAATCAGAGCCCCAAAGCCCAGCTGTTTTGCCAGCCCCCAGGTCAGCTCCGAGGATGAGATAGAGGATGTATTTCAGCCCTAAGGAGTGAACTCCTTGAGATGGATGTCTGTCAGGCAGCGTCGTCTAGAGCACTTCCTAGAAATCTTGACCCGTCTCTGTCAGTGGGGAAGGCTAATTAAAAGGAAATAAAAGACTAGTGACCAGGAGATTCCAACGTGCTGAAAAAACAAAGGCAGCCAACCTGGAAACCGAGAGCTGAGTCAGCGGTCCGCCTCGGTCCACCCGGCTCCCCCCCCAACCCCGCCGCCCAAACACTGTTCCCTTTGCCTGGTTTCCCACCCCCAGCGCCTGCTTGCCCCTGTTTACCCCCCGAGGGGTCAGTGGAGACAGCCTTTGAAGCTGAAGCTAAGGCCGTCACCCAGGCCCCGACACGAGTCCAGACCCCTCGAGGGCTACTCTGCTTCTTCCTCATCCCGAGCCTCACTCGGGGCCGGGCAGCTGACCGTGTGATTCAGAGGGAGGAGGGGGAAATGCAGGGTAAAACGACCGCCGCCCCTCGTCCTCCGTCAGAATGACTGAAACGAAGAAGCCCAACCGTGGCGAGCGTGGGTGGGAATGTGGAGCAGGTAGTTAGATCATCCGCACACTTCCGAGGGGAGCACAGGGTAGGAAACACTTGGTTCACGTGTGTATGTACAGTGTGAGTCAGTCGCTCAGCTGCGTCCGACTCTTTGCCTCTCCATGGACTGTAGCCCACCAGGCTCCTTTGTCCACGCAGTTCTCCAGGCAAGAATACTGGAGTGGGGAGCCATTCCCTTCTCCAGGGGATCTCCCCAACCCAGGGATCAAACTCAGGCCTCCAATATTGCAGGCTGATTCTTTACCGTCTGAGCCAAAGTTAAAAATACGGTTTACCATGTGACCCTGGTAGCTTAGAGGGTAGAGCTACTCAGGCTTCACCGGTAGCTCAGCTGGTGAAGAGTCCACCTGGAGTGCCGGAGACCCCAGTCCGAATCCTGGGTCAGAGAGATTCCCTGGAGAAGGGATGGGCTACCGGCTCCAGTATTACTGGGCTTCCCTGGTGGCTCAGATGATGAAGAATCCACCTGCAATGTGGGAGACCTGGTTTCAATCCCTAGTTTGGGAAGATCCCCTGGAGGAGGGCATGGCAGCCCTGCTCCAGTATTCTTGGCCTGGATAATCTCCAGGGACAGAAGTATCTGGTGGGCTACAGTCCATGGGGTCACAAAGAGTTGGACATGACTGAGCGACTAAGCACAGCACATATGACCCAGCCACCCACCCCTGAGTACTTTCAAAAGTGATATGAAAACATATCCATACACACAGGCGCGTACATGAATGTTCAGAGCAGTGCTATTCACAGTTCGCCAAGAGGTGGAAACGATCCAAAGGCTCATCAGCAGGTGAACGGATCGACAAGATGTGATCTGTCCATACAGTGGAGCATTATTTGGCCAGAAAAAAAGAAGGATGAAGTCAGTCCTGACAGATGTTCTGTTCCCTGGATGAGCCTTGAACACATTGTGCCGAGTCAGAGAAGGGAGTGGCCAAAGGCCACATGGGATTCCGTTCATATGAAAAGTCCAAAATGGGCCAGTCAATAAAGACAGGAAGTAAATTCTTAGTTGCCAGGAGGGAGGAGAGAATGAGGAATGATTCAACTAATGGGGTAAGAAGTTTCTTTGGAGGATGCTGAAAATGTTCTGCAATTTATTGTGAGCATCGTTGGTTGCACCACTCTGGGAAAGTATTCAACAAACAATTGTAGTCTTTGACTTTTTAAAAAAACAGTTAATGGTTGCCAGGGGGAAGGGATAGTTAGGGACTTCGGGAAGGTCATGAACACACTGCTATATTTAAAATGGGTAACCAACAAAGACCTGTTGTATAGCAAAGAAAATTTTGGCTGCACATCCCCACCCTGCGCTGCCCCTGTGGCACATGGAACTGTAGTTCCTTGACCAGGGATTGAACCCATGCCTTCTTCATTGGAAGGCACAATTTTAACCACGGGAGAGACAGAGAAGTCCCCCAGTCGCGCACTTTGAAAGGGTGGCTTGCGGGGGATGGGAAGTCTGTCTCAGTAACACGGGCGCACACTGCTGAGGACCGTGACTCCAGCCCACTCATGCAGGTACCCGGTGCAGAGCCCTGGGCTGCAGATCTGGCCGGGCCACGGAATCTGGTGGACTGGCCGTGTTTCCAGCCCGTGTGTGATCTCTCCGCCTGTGGGCTGGGCGTGTGCTCTCCAGTCCCCCTCTCCAGGCACTCAGGGTTGACTTTAACTCAACCTGTGCAACTCAACGTGTCTACCCCTTGCACCCAGCCTGTGGAACCCCTGGGTGGGGTGCTTAGGGTTTCAGGGACATAGCCTGACCCAGCCTGAGCGCCTCTGAAGCCTGCTGCACCCCATCCTTCCACGGGTGTCTGATCGTATGATGCCCCCAGGCTAGCAAGTTATGGCCGCCAGGTTTAAGAATCGGCAGAGTGCAGACCTCTGGCCAGGCCCCACGGCCAGTGGGAGATGGCTCTGACGTGCCAGTGCGCCCTCTTTGGCACGAGAGCGAGCCTTACCGTGCCAGCACTGGCATAAACTTTAATCTGTAAGCTTGTCACTTCACTCCCACCATGACTTATAAAGAGGACACCCCACGAGGACCCCTGGTAGCCACTGGCTGTTGTGTACCTTGCCCAAGGCCGTCAGCCGTATGTGTAAAGTGGGGAGGGGACCCCAGTTGGCTGGACTCTCAGACCCAACAGGTGGCCTCACTGGGGCCGCAGTGGCTGAGCCGGAAGGGCCAGGGTGTCTATCACCTGCTCCTAGTGCATCTGCAGCAGGGGAAAGCAGAGGGGGCGGAGGACACAGGGCTTGCCCGAGGGCCAGCCAGACCGAGCTGGGCGGTTCACCCCGTGACCCTCAGGCAGGTTATACTGGCTGCAAATCAGGAGCTGAGAGCAGCGGGGTTCTTACCCTGTGACAGGCGAGAAGAAAGAAGAGAAACACCACAGGCGTTTCTGACCTGGAGAGTTAGGTTTAGAAAATTACTAGGCAGAAAATTACCTCACTGATAGAGAAGATGGGAGGGAAGAGAGGAGGGCAGGCAGAGAGGGAGGCAGGGAGGGAGGGAGGCAGGAGAGGAGGGAAGGAAAGAAGGAAGAGAGTCTTCTCGGCTCAATGAATATTTGGCAGATGAGTGATTTTATTTCCTAGCTTGTTGTTTTTGGAGACATCAAATGGCAACCCACTCCAGCATTCTTGCCTGGGAAATCCCATGGACAGAGGAGCCTGGCGGGCTACAGTCCATGGAGTCGCAAAGAGTCCGGCTCGACTGAGTGACTGAGTGCGCAGTAATGATGCAGCTCTGTTCAAAGTAGTTTTGGAACCTTCTTATTGAAGAAAACCCCATCGGCCAGGTGTTTAGCTCCCCGAGATCCTGCCTGGCTCAATTCTTGGCTGATCCCCATTCCCCTCGCCCCAGCAGCGTCTCCCATCCGGCTTCCTATTTAGTGGAGACTCAAAATTGAGGTGTATCCATTTAAGAGGGGTTGGGCTGGGCTCGCTCGTGGAGTTAGATTCAGGTCATTGTATTATATACAAGTCACTGTGAACCTCACGGAACAAGTGCAAAAGATAAGTTCCCTTGCCAAGCAGTGGAGGGAAGCGTAGTGGGCATCTTGAAGCGCCCACTACTTGCCGAGGCTCTGCACATTGCTGTCCTCACAAGGGCAGCTCTGAGGACCTCAAGGGCCACCCACCCCCTGCCAGCTTAGGGGGGTCACATCACACAAGGTCACGCAGGTGCAGGCCCCAGAATTCTCCAGACTTCAAGAGTGGGGTGCTTTTCCTTTTTATCTGTTTTGGTCTCTGCTGATGGCGGGGCAATAGCGCTTTCTCCATGCCGGCCAGCTTTCAGACATTCCAGGGGGACCTTTTGTCCCATGGATCCTGCGAGAAGTTCTCACTCATTTTGTGTATATCACAGCCTAAAAACCAAAGACACAGGAAACCATATTCACTGTGAAGATGAATTCAAGTGTACCCGTCAAAAGAAGTCTGTAGAATTTTTGAAAACACATTTACAAATTCCTTCCTCCCGTTTTCATTACTGCAAAGGGCATAGTCTTTTCGGGTATCAGGACACAGATGGCTAACACTCAGCTGCCATTTCTGCATCCTGACCAGTCCTCAAGCGTCCGGCGAAGCCTCTCTGGAGAGGCTGGAGGCTGTGTGCTGGGCCCGGTGGGTACAGACATGAGTAAGACCCATGCCCCCCGGGGGCGATAAGGCATGCTCACTAAACAGCCCTGCACTCCAGGCCTAGACTGATAAGGGCTGTGGGAAAGGCTGTGAGAGTATGGAGCGCAGGGGAGGGCCTGTACACGCCGGGGAATCGGGCGAGGCCGAAGGATGGGGACGAGCTGCATAGAGAGACTCGGCGAAGGCCGATATCCCTCCTGGCCAAGGGCCCCACGGCTGCCGGGGGTGGTCCCGGGCCGGACCCCTGTGTACCCGGCCCGTTATCCTGCCCACTGGCCCCTCCTTTCAGATGAGCAAATGGAGGCCCCACGAGGCTAAGCCCAAGATCACAGGAGGGTTCCAGAAGCGGGCTGGGCATCCCACTCTGTCTGAAGCCCAGAGCCCTCGCTCTTAGATCGACTCACCCTTTTCAAAGAACTTTTCAAACGCGTTATCCCACCGATCTTCCTGTCCCCGAGTTTCTCTATGTCTCACCAGCCGGTTGGCACAGATGAGTCACCCTGCCCGTAACGGCCTGAAGTTCACTTGCCCGCCCCCGCCCCCTCCCCCCGCCACCCTGGCCCTGGGCCTCCGGCCAAGGCTCACCACTGCTGGCCGCTGTCCCCTGGGGTGTCTGTGGTCACCTCGCACTCCTTCACCCCCTCCGTCGAAGTTCAGCCCCCAGGAAGGCAGTCAGTGGAAGGCCCCAGCCTCTGCCAGGTGAGACCCACCCCTTTGGAGACACCTTCCCCGCCCAGTGAGCCGAGCAGGCAGCACGTGGCCTCCACTGCCCTGGCATCACTCCCCTGTGGCCACCATCCACACAGGCCCCCAGGCGGCCCGCATCCCAGGCTCAGAGCTGCACCAGCACCAACCGCATCCGTGTGCGTGTGTGCACAGTCACTTCAGAGTCGTGTCCAGCTCTTTGCAACCCCATGGTCTGTAGCCCGCCAGGCTCCCCTGTCCTTGGGCTTTCCCAGGCAAGAATACTGGAGTGGGGTGCCATGCCCTCCTCCAGGGGCTCTTCCCAGCCCAGGGATCGAACGCGCGTCTCTCGTATGTCTCCTGCATTGGCAGGCAGGCTCTTTTCCCCTAGCGCCCCTGGGAAGCCCTCAACCCCGTTCACTCTTCCTCACAGCCAGTGGGGGCCGGGACCCGTGTAATCTCCACAGTAGAGAGGAAACCCTGAGGCTCAGAGAGGGGCGCTGTTCACCCCAGGTCACGCAGCTCGTAAGAGGTGGGATCTGAGAGCTGGGTCTGAGGGCTGCTGCTCAGGGTTGTCTTCACGGAAGTGGGGCCCGTAGATCCCGGCGTGGAAAACCAGCTCCGTCCCTTCCCAAATCAGGACTCTGGGGCTGGAGCCATGTGGTTATCTCCCAAACTGCACAGTCAGCTGGAACAAGAATTCCAGCCCCTCAAATGAAACCATGGTGGCTCAGACGGTAAAGAATCCGCCTGCAGTCTATTTCTGCCTGCAGGAGACCCAGGTGCGATCCCTGGGTCGGGAAGATCCCCTGGAGAAGGGCATGGCTACCCACTCCAGTATTCTTGCCTGGAGAATCCCATGGACAGGGGAGCCTGGCGGGCTACTGTCCACGGGGTCGCAGAGAATCGGACACGACTGAGCGACTAACACAACAACACAGCACGAGGGAAACCAGGCAGGTGGTCTCCAAGTTCACAGGAAAAGTTCGCATGGCTGGGCAGAGCTATTTCAGTCACATCTTTCTCCGGGACGGTTTTCAGAAGCCTTGGGAGCCCCGTGTTCCTGGTCCCTGCCAGAGGGCGGCGAGTCTTGGTATCTGACTGACCTAGCACCGTGACCGTGAAGGTCACCCGACCTGGTGGGCGTGCTCCTGGGACCCCAGCCCAAATACCTGCTTTCTGTCTGACAGAGAAGTGAACCGCAGCCCAAGGAGGGCATGCATCCTGCCTCAGGTGACCTGCCCGAGACCCAGGTCCGGGGGCCCCAATGCCGGAGGGCTTCACTGTGACTTGCATGAGTTTCTCATTTTCCATTTTCTCAGTGGTTTGCAGCCCCGGTGTCACATTTGAAATGCCTGGGATCCTGCCTGGGCCCAGCCTGACGCGGTTACATTAGTTTTGGGGAGTGGACAAGCGGGCAGACTTCGACTCTAGGAAACGCCCAGGGATCCACGTAGAGGAGCCTGATGGGGGGTCTGGAACCAGGGGAGAATGGAAATTGTGGGGCAGGGGCCGCTGGAGGCTAGCTGCTCCATCTTTCCCTCCGTCTCCTTCCCCTCCAGCCTACCAGGAGCTGGCCTCCAGCCTCCCTCTTGGTCTGGGGCCCTCTGGCATTGGGGGTGAGATCTCTGTGCGGCCCCTCCCTCGCTGGTGTCTCACCAGCCTGGCACAGACCAGTGTCAGTTGCTCAGTCATCTCCGACCCTTTGCAACCCCGTGGACGGTGGCCCACCAGGCTCCTCTGTCTGTGGGATTCTCCAGGCAACAATACTGGAGTGGGTTGCCATTTCCTCCTCCAGGGGGTCTTCCCGACCCGGGGATCGAACCCGGGTCTCCCGCATTGCAGGCGGATTCTTTCCCGTCTGAGCCCCCAGGGAAGCCCAGCATATACTAGATGCTCCCTAGACATCTGGTGAGCAGATTCACACAGAGGGCCCCCGAGCCCCTCCTTCCCCGCCAGGATTGCAGTTCTCTGCTGCAGGAGTATAAAGGCCCGACTCGCCCAGCGCAGCAGGTAGCATGGCGCACCCATCAGCGGCACGCAGGGTGCCTCTTGTATCACCCCTTTCCCAGCAGTGTGTATTAACTTAAAGAAATCCTTTCTGCTTTAATAGCTAGAAAACAATCTCGGTTTTGGTTTGAATTTGCATTTCTTTGAATGCTGGTGAGGATGAACTTTTTTTTTTTTCATGTGCTTCTTAGTCATTTGTATTGCTTCTTCTGTGAATTGTCTGTTCCCAATTTACTAATTTGCAACGAGAAACACAACTGCCAAAGGGACCGGATACACGTGTCCCCCAGCCAACACCCCAGCTCCCTGTGGGCGCCTTGCACGGGGAGGCCAAATTCTAATCAGAACGAGGCTTGGTGAGCACAGAATGAGGGAAGGGAGGGGCCGGTTGTGCGATTCCAGGGTTTCAGGGCATCGCAGCAAGCTGGACCTACCGCCAGGATGCCACCGAATGATCCTTGGCCAGGACAGCATCCTCCTTTTTCACCAGCTGCCCAGCCCTTCTTCAGATGGACACGGTCTCTCTTTAGAAACATTCATCTCCAGCTCCCGCTGGCCTGAGAGCCCTCCTGGGTCCATGCTTGAACTCTCAAGGCGGTCGGTCTTCGCTCCTAATTCCTCTGCCTCCTGGACTGCCTCTGCATGCCTCAGGGCTTCGCAGAGTGGAGCTGATCATTTTTAGGGTGTTGTCTTGGAGTCGCCCCCTCCCATAAGTGAAAGCAGCTTCAGGGTCTCTCTGAGACTCCACACACAGGTTCTGTGTTTAGAACAGTTCCATCCTGTGCAATTTTTTTCAAGGCTTTTCTTGGACTCTTCCGGAGGGCTCTGACCTCCAGGTTAAGGTCCATGGGCAGAGAAGACCTTGACAGTGCAGAACAGAACTCCAGAAGTGAGAACTCCAGGAGCCAGTGAGAGGGGCTCCAGGCAGGCCTGTGGTCCTGGCGGGGGTGGTGGGGCTCCTGGAGCAGCGGGGACAGAAGGATTGCATTCAAGGGTGGGAGGAGGAGAAGGAGGACTTAGGTGGAGAGGCCTGGGGATCTCTGGCCTGGAACATAGAGCTGCCTCCTTCCCGGGGCCTCTCAGACCCTCTGTATCCTCTTCTGCTCTCTGGCATCAAGGGGGATCTTTGGAACCCCAATCTAACCGAGTCATTCCCCTCCTTCAACCTTTCCTGTGTCCCTCTGGATAGCGTTCCAGGCCTTTCACAGCCTAGTCCCCAGTCTCCCTTCCAGGCCCGCTTCTCTTCCCCAGCAGACCGCTGGATCGCTCCTGAATATTAATACCCTTTGTGTTCAGACCTCCGGGCCTTTGCTCAGGTGGGGCCTTCAGCCTGTGGTGCCTTCCCGACTTGGCCAGTCCGTTCTCATTCTTTTAAGTCCCAGCTCAAGCATCCACTCCTCCTTGGAGTCTTTCCTGAGCCCTGCCCCCCGTCCCGAAACCCTCCGTTGTAGCATTTGCCACGTTTACAAGAGTAACTTTTCCAAGCACCTGCTCCACAGCTGGAACCCTGAGAACTTTGACGTCACATATGATGTGTGGCTTATCTGAATGTCCTAACCTCCGCCTCGGGGCCACATGGAGCAGGGACTGGATGAACGGGAAGGTGGCTGGTGCTTGCACCGAGCTGAGAGGCCAAGGAGCCTGGGACCTGGCTCTGGCCTCCAAGACCTGGGGCAAATTCCTCCTCAGTTCGCTTCTCTGGAGAAGGGGAACGTGGAGACCCAGCTGTCCGCAAGGCCCTTTACTAAGACAGCCTGGTGGGCTTCCCTGGTGGCTCAGTGGTAAAGAGTCCGCCTGTCCGTGCAGGAGACGAGGGTTTGATCCCTGATCTGGGAAGATCCCACCCGCCATGGAGCCACTAGGCCCATGGGCTACCACTATCGAGAGTGTGCTCTCGAGCCCGGGAACTGCATGCAACTCACGAGCCCACGTGCGGCAACTACTGAAGCCCGCCCTCGCCCTGGAGCCCATGCTTCACAAGAGAAGCCCGCCTCCCGCAACTAGAGGGTGGCCCCCACTCACCGCAGCTGGAAAAGGGGCCCACACAGCAACAAAGACCCAGCACATCCAAACACAAAACAGCGAAATTCCTGAAAAAAGGCCCCGCGTAAGGCACTATTCTAGAAATAAACGTGTTACAATGGTTATATAATGTATATAATAAAAATCATGTTGCATAAATATGTCTGGTAGAATGAACATATCAAAACAAAGCCCTTACAGTTACTTGCAGTCTGTTCTAGAACCAGGGAGGAGGCAGGACCAACACCTCTTGGGGGGGCAGAATTTGAACCTCAGGAGTGCGAGGTATTTTGTTACAAGAAACACGACGCTGCTCTTGGCCCCAGAGAGTAGGTGTGGTGAAGCGAAATAAAGGTGGATGTGAGAGTCAGGCAGAGCACAGCTCAAACCCCAGCTCCACAACCCTCGCGCTGTGGGACCTTTAGCAAGGCCCGTTGCCTCTCTGATCCTTCAAGATGAGACACTGTCTAGCTAGCCCAGAGAGGTGCCCTTGGAGGCAGGACTCCATAACTCCTGGATCTCCCTTCCGTTTCATCCCAAGGAATGTAAGCCACCAGGAAAGGGAGCTTGTACACGGGGCCTCACCCTTCTAAGCCTCTGTTTCCTTGACTGCCTACCCAGGGTTGCCAGGCGGGCTGACTTGAGGTGAAGTGAGATTGTGAGCGCAGAGAACTGCACTCGGATCTTCAGTGAACGTTAGCTTCCCTCCCGGCCTGGCAGGGGGGCATCTCCTCAGGCTGAGCTTCGGAGCAGCCCCATCTTCTTGGGCAGAGAGCTTCAGACAAGGCATTCACAGCTGTAGAGGCAGCTGAGGAGGACGCATGGTCAAGAATAGGAGTCAGAGCCTCTGGAACACGTGACCATTTGCCTTCTCCCATCAGAAAATGCTCTTAAACAAACAGCAAGTTTCCTCCATTAACAAGGCCTCTGGAATGCAGATGCGATTTTTTTTTCCTTCTCCTTTTTCTGCTGATTAAGTTCCCCCAAAACCCCCTTAAGAATTTTAATAAGAAATGCAAAAATCAACAGAAGTCCAGCAAACCCTTTCCTGTTATTAAATAAAGGGAAAGTAAATATTGCAAATTGGACATATTTCATAAGAGGATGTTTTGTTTGGGTGAAAAAAAATGAGAAAGAAAAGAAAAAGCTATTTGCTTTCTGGCAGCAAATACATGTCTTTGCTGAATTTTGGTTTCAAATCTGATGACTGGGGCATTATTTCTGGTTTGCCTGGAATCCAGGCCTTTTGACATTGGAGGCGGACATGCCCAGGAGAGAGGAAAGCCAGGTTTGGGCCACCTTGGGCTTCTCCTGCTGCCTCTCCTCTGAGCAGACCAGTGAATTCTTCAACCACCCAGGAAATGACAACCCTGAGCTCAGAGAGGGGGCCAGGTTGGGGGTGGTCACACACAAGAGCAACTTGGAACAAAGAAAATTTCTATGAGGAAGAGAAAAAAAAGCAAAACAAAACCCCAGATTCTCCTTTTTAGGATATGAGACCATCAAACATATCTTATCAATACAGCATAGCGGCCCTGCAGTTAGGCAGTGTGTATGCATGCTAAGTCACTTCAGTCGTGTCCAACTCTCTGCGACCCTATGGACCACAGCCCCCTAGACTCCTCTGTCCATGGGATTCTCCAGGCAAGAATATTAGGGTGCGTTGCCATGCCCTCCTCCAGGGGATCTTTCTGACCCAGGGATCACATCAGCGTCTTACGTCTCCTGCACTGGCAGGTGGGTTCTTTACCACCAGTGCCACCTGGGAAGCCCAAAGTCAGGCAGAGCTGGGTCTGATTTCTACTTCTGCCACTTCTTAGCTGGATGACCTTGGGTCAGTTACATAACTTCTCCAACTCAATCTCCTTATCTTCAAAATGGGAAGAATAAAAGTGTCCACTAACGGAGCTGTTGGGAGGAATAAGTGAGTGGGAAAATGAGCCAATACAAGGAAAATGAAACCAGTCAGTCCTAGAGGAAATCAGTCCTGAATATTCATTGGAAGGACTGATGCTGAAGCTGAAGCTCCAATACTTTGGCCACCTGATGTGAAAAAGTGACCCATTGTAAAAGACCCTGATGCTGGGAAAGACTGAAGGTGGGAGGAGAAGAGGACCACAGAAGATGAGATGGTTGGTTGGTATCACCGACTTGATGGACATGAGTTTGAGCAAGCTCCAGGAGTTGGTGATGGACAGGGAAGCCTGGCGCCCTGCAGTCCATGGGGTCGCAAAGAGTCAGACATAATTGAGCAACTGAACTGAACTGACATGGATCTTTTTTTATTTTGTGCAATAGGACAAATGTAAAGAACGGGGAAAAGTGAGAGGACTTTGTGCAGTGATCGATAGTTTGCAGAGTAGTGAAGACCTGCCACACTGGGCCCCGCAGTCCTGGGAGGCGGGCAGAGTGAAAACTGCCTTCAGTTGCTGCTTGCAGCACCTGCTGTTGGGAGGGGGTGTGACCCCTCCAGGCCACACATTAAGTGGTCCATGTGATCATGAGTCCAGAGAAAATGACCAAAGGAAAGGGACGGAGGGAGCGAAGCCAGAGGGTGTAGCCACGTCCAGCCACACAGGAGCTGCATCTTCCAGGGGCCCCTGCACCCTCTGCTGGTCCCCTCTGCCCTCCTGGAGTCCCCACAGCCTCACTGGCTGCCCGCTGCTCCCTGGCAGGCATGGCAGTCACAGGATGCTGGGACCACTTGGGCGTTGCCAGGATGCGCTGGTACTCTGCGATTGCTGGTGACCTGGACCTCCGTAACACCAGAGCCAGGCCTGTGCATTTCTGGCCGAATCTGTCCACCCCTTCCTCTCATCACCTTGCCCCAGGGTCCTCTCCCACCCTCCCAGAGTACAGGCAACCATCATCTTCAAACTGCTGATCCTAAGCAGGAAAATTATTTAGGTTTTGTCATTTCCTTCTTTGTATTTATCCAGTTACCTGAAGCATCTTTTCTGTGCAAAAATTAAAATAGAGACATCAATATACCAAAATAACAATCACCTATGTTTCTAACCCTATGTTTGCTTCTGTAGTTTTATTTTTCTTTAAGAAATGAAATACAAAGCTAAAAACCCCTTATGTACCACCCAAGGCCCACAGATGACTAATGAATTTGGTGCACAGCCTTCCTGTTGCTTTAAAACAGTGTGACATACCTATGCATACACTGAGGCCTTGATACTGTTTGGACTCTGTTTTAACTTAATGGAAAGGTATCATAGGATTCATATCATTCTGAGTCTTGCCTTTGTCAGCAAACATGTTTGTGAAATCTGTCCATGCTAATGAGCACAGAAGCTTTATGGCTGAGACTACTTTTCCACTTTATAAGTCCTCTGTACCATGTTCTGTATGTCCATTCTTCTAGGGATGGACATTTAGGTCGTTTCCTTTTTTAATTACAAACCATCACGCTTCGATTAAAAAAAGAAAAAAATCTTCGTATGTGTCCCGTCTCTGCCCAGGTTTTCCTAGGAAATTTACCCAGACGTCGAAATCTGTTTCATTAATGACAGGGAGGAGTAAGCTTATGTGCGATCAACTTCCTCCTCCTGTGATGAACCCCAGTGTGACCTTGGGCAAGTCATTTCACCTCTCTGAGTTTGTTTTGTTACCTGTAAAACCATTGTGTGATAACCCCTGATTCACTGAGTGGCTGTGAGAATCACGAGATGGTCTCTCAAAAGCAGCTGGAATCAGGCAAATGGTAGGAGTCCAGCAGCTCCCTTCATCTACGCTGCGGGTTTTTCTAGCAGCCAAAGTAGGAAACATAGGCAGCTTGCCCTGGGGTCCGTGGGCCCAGCAAAGCACAGCCTTGGGGGGCTCTCCCAGCCCACACCCCTTAAACTCGCTGCCAGCTCTTATCTCCCTGCCTAGCCTGGTGTCAGCTCCGTAAATAACTGAGCAAATATGTTCTTCAGCGTCTCAGTGGCCTCAGCTGTAAAATGGGATGGCAGCACCTCCTCCCAAGGGCTGCCCTGAGGCTAAATTGCTGGGGAACGTCTGCAGGGCGCTTGCTAAAATGGAACGCCCGGTCTTGCACATCCTGAACCCTTTCTCCTTCACGGCGGAGAAACGATCTGAGGCTTCGTCCCGCCGGCCGGGGGAAGCTGGACTGCAGTCCCCCGATTGATTTTCCTTTCCAGCCCGGTGTTTTCTGTTGCCGATGCTGCGGGTAAACGCGTAGAACCTTTTGCTGGGTCGCTGCTTGTGTTGGTTTCCTCGCCGAAAACTGGAGGCCGGGTAGTTGAAATTTGCTAAAACACTGCCATCTAGTGGCCTTCGCGGAAATACTGCAGGGCTTTCAGCCCGTCTGAGAAAAACAATGGGGCGACAGCTGGGGCCGCCCTGCCCGGCTCAGAAACGCCGGTGGCTCCCCATTGTCTGCGGGGTAAAGTCCAAACGCCCAGCCTGGAATTCAAGCGCCTGCGAGATCGGGTCCCGCCCTGCCTATCAGACCTTATCGGCGGCTTCGACCTCCTGCCCTGCCGGGTGCAGCTCCTTTCCTGCTGCAGAAAGTCCAGGCCCACACCTCCTGGCACGTGGGCCTGCCCTGTGCCCTTGACTGTCTGCTGTCTCCCTCCTCCTCCTCCACGCTCACCCTTCTCCAGGATCAGCCCAAAGGCCACCTCTTCCTGGAAGCCTCCCGGATTCTTCGGCCCCTCTGAGTCTTCCCTCACCTCCCCCCAGCGCCCCACCCCCGACAACACTCCCTCTGGGGGGTTTCTGTATTTCCATGTCCCAGGTGGCACAGTGGTACAGAACCCGCCTGCCAGTGCAGGAGTCATAAGTGACATGAGTTTGATCCCTGTGTCGGGAAGATGCTTGGAGAAGGAAATGGCAACCCACTCTAGGATTCTTGCCCGGAAAATCCCATGGACAGAGGAGCTGGCGGGCTTCAGTCCACGGACTTGAAAGAGTCAAGACTTCCCTGAACGTGCACACAAACACACACACACATGTTTCAAGCTGTGCTTCTGTCAATGCAGTGCCCTCCTGTATCACACATGATGGATAAAAATGAAAGCAAGACCGATGGAGCGTCACCTGGCCTCCTACTTCCCAGCTCTGAAAACCTGGGCGGGGAGGTTCGGAACCTCACCTGTGAAATACCAGTGAGAACACCTATCTCACAGAACTGTGGTGAGAGTCAAGATCAGATGCTAAGTGGCTAGCACATGTACAGGCCTGATAAATTATTAGGGTGGTCAGATGAAATACAAGGTACCCAACTGATTCTGAATTTCAGATAAATGATTTTTATTTATTATAGTATACATATATCCCAAATAGTACATGTAGCTTCTGTGTTACATTTCACAGATGTTAAGGATTATTGTTCATTTTGTTAGATGTGCTAATGAAATTGGGAATATATATTTATACAGTCAGTCCCCATTATTGGCACATTCTGTATTGGCAAATTCACCTGCTGGCTAAAATTTATTTGTAATGTTGAAACCAATATTCACAGTACTAGGTCACTTACAGACACACACATGCATAGCGAGGAGAAGAATTTGAGTCTCCCGGGAGGCGTGCTCTCAGCTGATATCAGCAGCTGGTACTCTCTCAGCTGATGTCAGCAGCTGGTACTCTGTCTTGTCTCAGCTCCCATGGCATAAACAGGTGTGTTTTTTGCCGTCCCTTCAGTGCCACGCTTTTCATATCTTTGTGCTTTGTGTTGGTGATTTTCTCAGCACTCTGCCCCCAGGCAGAGTGCTGAGGTGCTGCCCATTGTTTCTAAGCCAAGAAGGCTGTGCTGTGTCTCATGAGAAGATGTACATGTTAGATGCGCTTGGCTCACTCGTGAGTTATACACATGCGGGCCATGAGTTCAAGGCTGATGAATCTACTGTGGACATTAGGTAAAGTGTTTTCAAGCACAAGCACGCATGAAACAAGGTTGCATATCAATTGGTTGATGAAAATGTGACTGGAGACTGGCGGGAACCTGCCTGTATTTCCCCTAGAAGCAGGGATTCAGTATTCTCTAATTCTATGTTCATGTGACTTTACAGAACTACTGTGAATAACAAGAAGCAACTATATAGATATGGATGTAATAAAATTTAAATTCTTACCTGTTAGAGTCACATATCAAAATATAAAGTGTGAAATTATATGATGCTTTAAAATACCCTAGCAGTGGGAGAGAAGCGTGTTTTATGGACAGTATAAAAGAATCAAGATACCAAAGGTTGAAGATGCTGGACGTGATGACGTATTAGGCTATTCTCTCTCCTTTTGTGTATGTTTGAAAAGGACCATAACCAAAGGTCTAAAACACACACTGTTGGGAGTTCCCTGATGGCCTAGTGGTCAGGATTCGGGGCTTTCACTGCCATGGCCCGGGTTCAGTCCCTGCTCAGGGAACTGAGATCCTGCGTGGCGTGTGGGGGTGGGGTAGCAGGGACCAACAAACACACCACCAAGGGGAAAATCCTGATGCAAGAATACCTTGTTCATTAGCTTTTTCTCGGGACCCTCTGTGGGGACAGGACTCCAGATCATGGCCCCTGAGAGCCCATCGTGGGCACATCCCAAGCCCTTGAGCGCAGAGCACCCACTGAGGTTGCCCGGCCCTGGCTCTAGTCTCAGCTCCCCCTCAGACTTGCTCTGTTACCTCTGGCGACCCTGAGCCTTTTTCCTTACCAGATAAATGAGGAAGTTGAAGTGGACAACCTCTGCATTCTCTTTCATTTTAAAAACCCTCTCCTTCCGACTCCAGTACTTCCTCCATCGCCTTGTTCTGGTGCAGTATTACAGCACACCTCCAGCTGTCTCTTCCCAACCCAGTCCCTGCCGCACCACCATTCTACAAATCTTGCTGAAGTTCTCCCTTTTCTGCAACGTTCTAACCAGGAACCTGCTCTGATTTCTATTTCTCTAAAGTCTGAACTCCTCAGCTGAGCAGTCAAGGCCCCTGCAGGCAGAGTGCCCACTAAGTGCCATGTCTGGGGCTCTTTCTGCCAGGAGTTCACAGTCCAGTTAAGGAGGACCAGGAATTGGGGACATCACAGACCTGGTGGCTCAGTGGGTAAAGAATCAGCCTACAGTGTGGGAGACCTGGGTTCAATCCCTTTGTCAGGAAGAGCCCCTGGAGAAGGAAATGGCAGCCCATTCCAGTGTCCTTGCCTGGAGAAGTCCATGAATGGAGGAGCCTGGCGGGCCACAATCCATGCACGGAGTCACAAAGAGTCGAACACAACTGAGTGACTGACACTTTCACTACTTTTTTTCAGGGGGCACCAGACTATCCCAGAACACAGAGGAATGTCACCCAAGGCAGCTTGGGGAAGCAAGAGGAAGTGTCCTGGAGAAGAGAGGTCTGAGCTGAGACCTACAGGGCAACCAGGGGTCACTGCTGCAGACCCCGCATCCTTTATGTTCCGAGTGAAGGCCACAGTGTTCACGAAGGTCCAGAGACAAGAGAAGCTGGGGAAGGTCCGGATTTCAGAGCCCGTCACACTCAGCCTCATTAATCTCTCTGGCATTATCTGCCACCCTTTCCTGCCACCTGCCTTCCACACTGCCCAGCACGTGTGGTATGTTTGCTGGGGACCCTGGGATTTATTTTATGAAGTTATATATTGTACTCCCTACCAGGCCTCCTTTAAAACCAGGTAGGAGAAGCTTTTATAATTCCCAAGGCACCTTTGTTTTGCTCATCCCTCATGATCCTGATGACCCATTTTTTAATAGAGGAAACTGTGGTTCAGAAAGGTTCAGTTCAGTTCAGTTGCTCAGTCGTGTCCAGTTCTTTGTGACCCCACGGACTGCAGCATACCAGGCTTCCTTGTCCATCACCAACTCCCAGAGTTTACTCAAACTCATGTCCATTGAGTCGGTGATGCCATCCAACTATCTCATCCTCTGTCTCCCTCTTCTCCTCCTGTGTTCAATCTTTCCCAGCATCAGGGTCTTTTCAAATGAGTCAGTTCCTCGTATCAGGTGGCCAAAGTATTGGAGTTTCAGCTTCAGCATCAGTCCTTCCAATGAATATTCAGGACTGATTTCCTTTAGGATGGACTGGTTGGATCTCCTTGCAGTCCAAGGGACTCTCAAGAGTCTTCTCCAACACCACAGTTCAAAAGCATCAATTCTTTGGCGCTTAGCTTTCTTTATAGTCCAACTCTCACATCCATACATGACTACTGAAAAACCATAGCCTTGACTAGACAGACCTTTATTGGCAAAGTAATGCCTCTGGTTTTTGATGTGCTGTCTAGGTTGGTCATAACTTTCCTTCCAAGGAGTAAGTGTCTTTTAATTTCATGGCTGCAGTCACCATCTGCAGTGATTTTGGAGCGCCCTCCCCGCTCCAAATAGTCTGGCACTGTTTCCACTGTTTCCCCATCTATTTCCCATGAAGTGATGGGACCGGATGCCATGATCTTAGTTTTCTGAATGTTGAGTTTTAAGCCAACTTTTCCACTCTCCTCTTTCACTTTCATCAAGAGGCTCTTGTTGTCACTCATTAAAGATCACACCGTTGGTGAGGAGCGAGGTGAGGATGCTAACGCAGGTCTGACTCCAGGCTTCTTGTCCTGGACGCTAAACGGGGCGGCCGGTGCCCACCGTGGCTTCTGGGCGGTGCCCTCTGCGAGGGGGCGATTCCTTACGGGTTCCCTGCATGCTTCACTTACACAGAAGCGTTGAGAAGGCTGCGGTCTGCGGGCTGAGCCCAGCCGACCCGCTTCCTCAGGGCTTGGGTCAAGTGCAGTCGCTTCAAGCGTCCCATCTCCCCAGGGGCGAAGACCACAGCTCCTTAAGACCTGGCTTCGTGTCACTCCAGTACCTCAGCTACGTGACACTGGCTACGTAACTTCGCTCTCATCTGTGAAAGGGATCTCGTGGGACTGCTGTGGGGATTAAACGAGAACAGCACCTGTGCAGAGGGGCTATCGGGACAATCGCGGGAAGCGCAGCAAAGAGGACGCGCCGCCCGCGCCTCACACCGGGGGTCACACCCCACTGAGACCCGCCCGTAGGCCTCGCGCAGGCGCGCTACGCGAAGACCCGGCGGGCCCTGTCGTGGCTCCACGGCTGCGCCGTCGCCCGGCTTTGCGGCTGCGCTGCTTGACGGCAGCGGTGTCCGCCCCCCGGCCGGCGTTGCCGGGGTAACGCTGCGCGCGCGCTGGGGGCGGAGGACGGTAAGGTACCCTGGGCCCCCGGGAGCGGGTGGCGACTCGGGCGCCGAGCGCGGTGGCCGTGGCCCTCGGGGGGGCTCGTCCGCGGGAGGAGGCGTCGCCTTTTCCGAAAGCTCTCCGGGGCAAAAGTAAAAGCGGTCCTGGGACGTTCCTCCGGGCGCACAGCCACGCGGAACTGGGCCGGGACGCAGAGCCCGGCTTCTAGTTCTGCCGGAATATTAGCCCCCTTTCCCCTCCTCCGTGTGTCTGCAACTCTCTCTTTTCTACGCTCTTTCTGGAAACACTGACCCCGCGGGGCAGAGTGCCGCGGGCAGAGTAAGGCGAGGTGCATCTGATAGCAGAGCGTGCCCTAGAGGAGCCTCTTTGGTCGCTCGAAGGGTTGCTGGGGGCCGCTGTAGGAGACCGGCAAAGGACAGGTTATGACACGGAGCTGGGAGAGTCTGTTGAGCCCTCGACTTTTTTTTTTTTTTGCTCATTAGTTGCAGCTGCAGCTTTTCGCCTGGCTCGCACATCACATGGTAAGCCCAGTACCAGGCTCGTTCGCACAATCACCCATCAGTCTTCAAAGGTTTAACTTTTGTTTGTGCGTCTTAGTCTCGGGTTCTAACCTGAAAGCTCCCCAGAGGCAGGATTGTCTTTTCCTTTTCATCCTTGCCTCCCCTCGCCTACAGGGTACGCACTTGGAGCCTCAAGTGTGTTTTTTTTTTTTTTTTTTAATTGGGAGACTGTGAGTTCTGCTGAGTGGGAGGCTTTAACCAGCTGGTTTGGCAAGGTGGGCCCAGGGGGTTGGAAAATTAAATAATGGTACCTTCCCCCCTTCCTTTTTGTCTTCCTTTGTTTTGTTTGGAATGAACATTTACTGAACACATAAAAGGTGTTAGCTTGTGTGCTCAAGGGAAGAATTAGGAACAAGCCCTGCTTTTGATAGAAAACTAAATGTATTGTGTACTTAACACTATGGGTGCCTGGAGTCATATAGCCAGGTTTGGAAAAGCAAAAGGAACAGCTCCTTACAGATTCGTGGCACTCGGCGCCAGCCCCCAGTCCCTTTCCTCCTCTCTCTAGTGGGATATGGCTGTTGGCATTGAGTTTGAATCAGCCATCCCATCTCTAGTGGTTGGAACCATGGACTACATATTGAAATCACCTGGATCCCATCTCTGACCTTCTGATGTAATTGTAGGTTAGGCCTGGGCATCGGGAGTTTCACAATTTCCCCAGGTGATTCTAAGAGCAGCCAAGCTTGAGAGCCACTGTTATATGTGACCCCAGGTCAATTTTCTTAATCTTTTAAACTGTTGTTGTTTTTTTTTTTTTTTGCCATGCGTCATGGCTTGTAGGAACTTAGTTCCTCAAGCAGGGATTGAACCTTAGCAGTGAAAGCAGAGTCTTAAAGTCTGCTGAGAAGTCAGAGAATTCCCTCTTAGCCTTCATTCCTGTTAATTGCTGGTAATATTCCAATACGTGGATATGTTGTTGTTCTTTAGTCGCTAAGTCACGTCTGACTCTTTGCGACCCCATGGACTGTAGCCTGCCAAGCTCCTCTGTCCATGGGATTTCCCAGGCAAAAATACTAAAGTGGGTTGCCATTTCCTTCTCCAGGGGATCTTCCCGACGGAGGGATCGAACCCGAGTCTCCTGCGTTGGCAGGCGGATTCTTTACCAACCAGGGAAAGCCTATATGGATGCAGCATGTTTTTAAAAATCTTTTTATTATTTATTTCCTTATTTGGCTGCACCGGGTCTTAGTTTAATGTGTGAGTGGCTTCCACAGTTTTCTAGTCCTGATCAATTTGAAGATGAAATTGAGTTCAGGGACCATACGTGGGTTGTTGAAATCACACGATTGTAATGGTAGCGCTGCACATATGGAAGGCCTCCTGAGAGGCACATCCTCCTTGATGTCCATGCGGCCACATGCACAGAGGCGACGCCAGCCCTCCGAAATGTGGAGGGCTTGTGAAAAGCAGGGGCCTTGTGAGAGGAACCTTCTGTGATGCCAACGTGGGTTGAGGTAGAGTTCATGCATTGAGTGTCAGAGCTCGTTCTAGGCTTTCTTAAAGAGTATAACAACAGTCTGACAGGGAGCATCCTAAACAGTCTAGGCACATTAAAACAGAACTTTTCTCTTTCACTGGTTTGAGAGAATTTAATTGGAAGTGCGTGAAGTTAGTCATTGAACATTTTCTGTTTTTAAAAATCTTTTAATGTAATATATACAAGTCAAATACTAAGCAGCGGTTAAGTTGTAAAAGTGAACTGCTTATAAAAGTCCATGAATTACTCCTGGAAATCCTAACTAGAAACCAGCATCCTGCCTCAAAAAAGGCGACACGTTATCTTCAGTTTCAGCATAAGTTGCCGATTCTTCAGCTGCATGCTGAATGCACTTGGTGCTTGAATACCATAGAAGGTCAGGGTGCTGACCCTCTGTTAGCGCCAAAACTCCGAGTGTAATTTTCAGTACGCCTCCATATCCCTTGTTCCTTTATATCTAAGGCTGAGGACCTGTGGACTCAACCAACCATGGATAGTGTATCATTGTAGCATTTACCATTGAAACAAGTCTGGGTATACATGTACCCATGCAGGTAAACCCCATGTGGTTCGGGGTCCGCTGTAGTTGCTTGGGTTGAGTGACAAATTGGCAAGTGAAAGTCTACGTAAAATGCTCTTGAGAGGGAATCTCTTAATTGCCCATTAACACATGGTATACGTAGTTTTGTTCTGAACACTATATGGCAAGATGTGTGCATAGATACACACACATATATATGTATATGAAATGTATGCAGTCATGCTCAATATTTACATCTATTGGGGGACCCATTTAGAAATTATCTTAGCCTTTTGCTGTCTGGAATACTTTATAGCAATCTTATGAAGCAATCTGCCAACTTGCTGATTCTTTATTTATAGTTACTATTGTAACTGGTGATCGGTTACCTTCCCTGGTTTCTGTTTTCCTTTGTCCTCATTTAATTCCTTCACACCTTTTGGAGGGTGGCTAGAGGAATCCTTACACATTGGACAGTGCTTTTGATTTCTTTCTTTTCCCTAATATTCATTTGTCTCGGTGAGCTGGGTCTTAGTTGCGGCACTTAGGATCTTTTTTTTTTTAGCTGCAGCATGCAGGCTCCTAGCCTGTGGGAGAAAAAGTGGAAGAGTCTTGCATCTCTTGGAGGAGTGGGTCTGCTGGATGGGGCCTCGCTTTCCTGTCCTTGCTGTCCTTGGTGCTCGTTGTCCTGCCAGGAATGATTTGTGTCTCTCTGTCTGTCTCCCCATCTGGCCCGTGGGCTCGTTAAAGGAGCGGCGTGTCTGTCTCCCCTGGTATCCACAGCATGACCTCAACCACGTGAAAAATGAAAAACCATACAGAAAAAAGTTGAAATATTTTTAAAAGGCTAAATTACAACCGCACCGGATACTATTTCTCTGCTGTCTCGTGAGCAAAAATCAAACAGTGTGAGCACACACGTGGCCGATGAGTCTGTAGCAACACAGGCACGCTTCCTTAATATTTATTTTTAACTATTTGGCTGTGCCCTGCCTTAGTGCTGGCAATGGGTTCTTAATTGTGCCCTGTGGACTCTCTTAGTTGTGGCGTGGGGGATCTAGTTCCGTGACCAGGGATGGAACCCGGGCCCCCAGCACTGGGAGCACAGGGTCTTAAGCCTCTGGACCACCAGGGAAGTCCCTGGGTTTCTTCTTAATGGGCCTAAAACTAAGATCATGGCATCTGGTCCCATCACTTCATGGGAAATAGATGGGGAAACAGTGGAAATAATGTCAGACTTTATTTTTGGGGGCTCCAAAATCACTGCAGATGGTGATTGCAGCCATGAAATTAAAAGATGCTTACTCCTTGGAAGGAAAGTTATGACCAACCTAGATGGCCTGTTTGCCAACAAAGGTCTGTCTAGTCAAGACTATGATTTTTCCAGTGGTCGTGTATGGATGTGAGAGTTGGACTGTGAAGAAAGCTGAGCGCCGAAGAATTGATGCTTTTGAACTGTGGTGTTGGAGAAAACTCTTGAGAGTCCCTTGGACTGCAAGGAGATCCAACCAGTCCATTCTAAAGGAGATCTCTCCTGGGTGTGCTTTGGAAGGAATGATGCTAAAGCTGAAATTCCAGTACTTTGGCCACCTCATGGGAAGAGTTGACTCATTGGAAAAGACTCTGATGCTGGGAGGGATTGGGGGCAGGAGGAGAAGGGGACGACAGAGGGTGAGATGGTTGGATGGCACCACCAACTCTATGGATGTGAGTTTTGAATAAATTCCGGGAGTTGGTGATGGACAGGGAGGCCTGGCGTGCTGTAGTTCATGGGGTCGCCAAGAGTCGCACGCGACTAAACTGAAGCCCCGGGAGCCCCTCAGCTCCCTGCTCCAGCTTTCACCGCCTTCACTGGCTGTTTCAGGCTTGAGTACATCCTGTGTCCGACAGATGCTGGTACCAAGTGCAGGGCGCAGCTAAGCATTCAGTGGTGCTTTTTCCCCTGCAAGCGCTTGGAGCTCGGGAGGCTAAACACGTGATTGGTACAGCGCCCTTGGGTCTTCAGGCACCGCATGTGCTGTCAGCCTCAGTCCGGTCCAGAGCCGGGACTCGGGGCGGGGCAGGTTGCAGTCCCCATCTCGTCCCGCGTGCCTGCCCAGCGCGTGGAGCGCCGGGCCCTGTCTGCTGCCCTGCCTGCATTTCCCGCCCCCGCCCGTGGCTGAGTTTTGCTGAGCTGATACATCTGCTGCGGTCCTCTGTCTTTATCACAGCTGCTGCTGCTGCTGCTGCTAAGTCGCTTCAGTCGTGTCCGACTCTGTGCGACCCCATAGATGGCAGCCCACCGGGCTCCCCCATCCCTGGGATTCTCCAGGCAAGAATACTGGAGTGGGTTGCCATTTCCTCCTCCAGTGCATGAAAGCGAAAAGTGAAAGTTAAGTCGCTCAGTCGTGTCCGACTCCTAGCGACCCCATGGACTGCAGCCTACCAGGCTCCTCCGTCCATGGGATTTTCCAGGCAAGAGTACTGGGGTGGGGTGCCATTGCCTTCCCCGCTTTATCACAGCAGCGCACCCGATTTGACTTCCTTCCTCCAGCCGTTACTGAGCCGCAGCCTGGGTGTGCTTTGTCCTTCTTTTGTCTCCTCGGGGTTGAGGAAGGGAGAGATACCGGCTTCACCTTCCTTTCCTCCCTCAGAGTACTGCTGCGTTGAGTCGCTCAGTCGTGTCCGACTCGTTCAGTCGCTGCCTGACCTGCAGCACGCCAGGCTCCCTTACCCTTCACTGTCTCTGAGAGTTTGCTCAAACTCAGGTCCATTGAGTCATGGTGATGCTCTCTAACCATCTCCTCCTCTGTCGCCCCCCTTCTCTCGCCTTCAGTCTCTCCCAGCCTCAGGGTTGTTCCAATGAGTTCGCTCTTTGCATCAGGTGGCCAAAGTATCGGAGCTTCAGCATCAGTCCTTCCAGCGAATATTCAGGGTTGATTTCCTCTAGGACGGACCGATTTGAGCTCCTTGCTGTTCAAGGGACTCTAGTAGTGCTGGGTGTCAAGTAATTCCAGGATTCTCCATAACCCTCAGCCCCTAACCTGGAGAAGCAGTGAGCCTTCAAACGAGAGGGACGGCTGCCGCCCGTGCTCCCGGCAGGACCTGGAGCCGAGCCCTTCCCCTCCGGGCCTCTGACCGCGTTTCTCTGACCTGGCCCTGCTTTCTCATCCATCAGCAGTGTTGGCAGCGCTCTGCCCGTAATAGTAACGATAGTGGACACGCAGAGCGCTTGGTGCCACGTGCTGAAGGCTGTTCTAGGCACCTTCTGGGTCTTCACTATAAGATGGAGCCTGTTTTTACCCTTTTTAGCAGAGGAGAAAACAAAAGCTTGGAGAGACAAAGTAAGTTTCGCCCATCACATGGCTGGGCAGGGGGGAGCCAATTCCGGTCCCCACACCCTGGCCTGACGCTTCCTGCTCTTAGCTGCTCATGCTTGGTGCCTTCAATGATGACCATTTGAAGTCATTGTCAATATTATTAACTTACCTGAAAAACTGGGAGATGATCCTGTTTTGGAATACGAAGTGCTCACTACCTGTACTTCTTTGAGGACGGGGTCCTTTTGGTTTTCTCTCTGTCCCCAGCACCCCTGGTGATTAGGAGCCTCTGGTGGGTGCTCGGTAAATGTCTGTTGGCTGAGTGAGCGGGCGGGAGGAATCCTCGAGGGCAGAAGCCCTCTTGGGCCCGCTGGCAGGAGGCCTTTGAGTAGCGTTGTGCCCATGGACCCATCTCTAGGCTCAGGCACCAACTGCGATCAGAAATTGTACCACGACTCCTGGGGCATTGTTGTGGGAATTCATGGGGGTCCCCTTGGGGAGTGGGGTTTGTACTGCTCCAACAGATCCATCTTGTTTTTGTCTCTTTTGAATATTTTGTTTTTCCCACAGGCCAAGAGGATTTTCTGAGCCTGGGCATACAGGCGCTCGCCTGTCTGATCGGCGTGGTAAGCGATTGACTTGCTTCTGTCTGTCTCTTACAGTCCCGAAGGAGCCGTCACCTGGGAAGATGGCGGAGGCGGTGTTCCGTCCCCCAAAGAGGAAGAGGAGAGTGCACGACAGCTATGAGTCTCCCCTACCCATCCCTTGCGGTCAGGACCGTGGTCCTGAGAAGGACTTCCGAATCTTCCGGGCTGAGATGATCAACAGCCATGTGATCGTGAGGGGCCTGGAAGACATGGAGCAGCTCTACGGGAAGGTAGGTGTGGACGGCTTGGCCCGGCTGCTCCCTGACAGCCCCGAGCCAGCCATGCTCCCCCGCCCGCCTCCAGAAGCAGACCACCAGTGACCCGCACACGCTCTTTGAGCTCTGGTCCAGCGTGGGAGCTGAGTCAGGTACCCCGAAGCCTTGAGCCCAGAGGACCACAACCCCCACCACGAACCCACACTGTGGCACGGAAGTTGGTCAGTGCGTCGACCTTGCTTGCTTCTTGATTGTAAAAGCAACATGTGTTCGTTGTTTAAAAAAAAGAGATTTCAAGCCGTTTACAAAAACGTCCTGGGTAAGAAGTAAAGTGTGGCCTTCGCCGCCTTCCATCCCGGGGGTTGCCACGGAGCCGCAGACTGTGGCGCTGCAGGACAGCCCAGAGGAGGCCTCTGTTTACCCTCCGGCTCCTCACCTGCCCGCCCTCCTGGTTGAGGACCTCTCCTCTGATGAGGGTGAGTTTCAGTTTTGGCTTTTTCCATCACTGATAGGTGTGGGTTGAGATGGGAAGCTTCCTTATCTTCTGCCCCGTAGCCAGTTCAGTGCTGGAGACACTTTTAAGACAGCTTTGTAGAGGTATGCTGCTGCTGCTGCTGCTAAGTCGCTTCAGTCGTGTCCGACTCTGTGTGACCCCATAGACGGCAGCCCACCAGGCTCCCCTGTCCCTGGGATTCTCCAGGCGAGAGCCCTGGAGTGGGTTGCCATTTCCTTCTCCAATGCATGAAAGTGAAAAGTGAAAGTGAAGTCGCTCAGTCGTGTCTGACTCTTAGCGACCCCATGGACTGCAGCCCACTCCCAGCACCCCTGGTGATTAGGAGCCTCTGGTGGGTGCTCGGTAAATGTCTGTTGGCTGAGTGAGCGGGCGGGAGGAATCCTCGAGGGCAGAAGCCCTCTTGGGCCCGCTGGCAGGAGGCCTTTGAGTAGCGTTGTGCCCATGGACCCATCTCTAGGCTCAGGCACCAGCTGCGATCAGAAATTGTACCACGACTCCTGGGGCATTGTTGTGGGAATTCATGGGGGTCCCCTTGGGGAGTGGAGTTTGTACTGCTCCAACAGATCCATCTTGTTTTTGTCTCTTTTGAATATTTTGTTTTTCCCACAGGCCAAGAGGATTTTCTGAGCCTGGGCATACAGGCGCTCGCCTGTCTGATCGGCGTGGTAAGCGATTGACTTGCTTCTGTCTGTCTCTTACAGTCCCGAAGGAGCCGTCACCTGGGAAGATGGCGGAGGCGGTGTTCCGTCCCCCAAAGAGGAAGAGGAGAGTGCACGACAGCTATGAGTCTCCCCTACCCATCCCTTGCGGTCAGGACCGTGGTCCTGAGAAGGACTTCCGAATCTTCCGGGCTGAGATGATCAACAGCCATGTGATCGTGAGGGGCCTGGAAGACATGGAGCAGCTCTACGGGAAGGTAGGTGTGGACGGCTTGGCCCGGCTGCTCCCTGACAGCCCCGAGCCAGCCATGCTCCCCCGCCCGCCTCCAGAAGCAGACCACCAGTGACCCGCACACGCTCTTTGAGCTCTGGTCCAGCGTGGGAGCTGAGTCAGGTACCCCGAAGCCTTGAGCCCAGAGGACCACAACCCCCACCACGAACCCACACTGTGGCACGGAAGTTGGTCAGTGCGTCGACCTTGCTTGCTTCTTGATTGTAAAAGCAACATGTGTTCGTTGTTTAAAAAAAAGATTTCAAGCCGTTTACAAAAACGTCCTGGGTAAGAAGTAAAGTGTGGCCCTCGCCCCCTTCCATCCCGGGGGTTGCCGTGGAGCCGCAGACTGTGGCGCTGCAGGACAGCCCAGAGGAGGCCTCTGTTTACCCTCCGGCTCCTCACCTGCCCGCCCTCCTGGTTGAGGACCTCTCCTCTGATGAGGGTGAGTTCCAGTTTTGGCTTTTTCCATCACTGATAGGTGTGGGTTGAGATGGGAAGCTTCCTTATCTTCTGCCCCGTAGCCAGTTCAGTGCTGGAGACACTTTTAAGACAGCTTTGTAGAGGTATGCTGCTGCTGCTGCTGCTAAGTCGCTTCAGTCGTGTCCGACTCTGTGTGACCCCATAGACGGCAGCCCACCAGGCTCCCCTGTCCCTGGGATTCTCCAGGCGAGAGCCCTGGAGTGGGTTGCCATTTCCTTCTCCAATGCATGAAAGTGAAAAGTGAAAGTGAAGTCGCTCAGTCGTGTCTGACTCTTAGCGACCCCATGGACTGCAGCCCACAGGGCTCCTCCGTCCGTGGGATTTCCCAGGCAAGAGTACTGGAGTGTGGTGCCATTGCCTTCTCTGTTACAGATGTATAAAGCCATAAAATTCGCCCTTTCGAGTGTACACCACAACGACCATAACAAACTCAGAGAGCTGGGCAGCCACACCACGGTCCAGCTGTAGAGCCTCCCCACGGCCACAGGAGGTTCCCTGGTCCCCGTGTACTTACTCCCCGCCCCCACTCCCAGCCCAGGCGCGCTTGATCCACTTACTGCCTCTGTAAGTGTGGCTTCTTGAGTCGTTTAATGTAAAATCCATGTCACAGCCAGCCTCCCAGAGTGGGATACATGGGTGGCATTGACCCTCATGGGTCAGAGGTCCAGGCCAAGGGCAGTCTCCCCGACAGTCGCAACACATAACATTTAGCAGAGGCCTTGTGAAGCGCTGTACCGGTGATTTATTCTGACTGTTCAATCTGGGCGGAGGGTATAAGGTGTTCATTTTATTATCCTTTTAGTTGTCTGTGGGTTTAAATATATTCTGTTTTTTAAGACATTGGGGAGAGGGAGCCAGGTTTTTGGAGTCAGCAGGAAGGAGAGGAGTAGTACCAGTTCTGGGTGCATGGGGATCCAAGGAGGTTTCTGTGTCTGGTGGAGGTGGCTCCTGGCCCACATGTGCGGAGGGCACCCTGCCTCCGTCTGCCCTTCACCTTCAGCTCCCCGGGCCAGACTGAAAGCATTACCCCTGAGACAAATGAGGTGCACAGGAAACTTCCCAGCTCCCTTCACACTCAGAGGGAAAAAAATGCTATGATCGATCTTCAGAGTAATCGTTATGTAATCAAAAGGAAGATGTCACGTGAACAATGCGATGACTCTCTTATTAACTCAGATAGTTCTCCTTCAGCTAAAAAATGAATAACTCAATGAGCTAACTCTCTTTCTTCTCTTCCTGGAAGGGTTATTTTGGAAAAGGCATCCTGTCCAGAAGCCGACCAAACTTCACAATCTCAGATCCCAAGCTGGTTGCTAAATGGAAAGGTGAGCCTTGTACAGCATTGCGTTCTTTTGGCAAATTATCTTTTCGCTTCATTTTTAGCTCTCACACCAGATTATACAATACAATTCCAAAGGAGAAGTCACATGCCACTGCAATCTTACTGCTAAAAATGCCAGCTAAGATAATGCTAATCATGGTGAAAAGGCTCTTAACAATTGGTGAAAATGTGTTTCATGTAATTTCTGAAAATAACAGAAGTGTTATTCAGACTTTCCTATTGTTAAGCATTGCCTCACAGTGTCCTGGTCATGTAGAAGGTTCTAGTCATTATGTATCTGCTCACCCATATGGGAAGCGAATTTTATATTTTATTTTTAGGTTTGGAATTTGCAACAGTAACCATGACGTTGATGTATTTGTAAAATGTACTAATGTGTGTAGTTCTCAATAGCTGTTCCTCTTTACTTTATAAATCTTTCATCTTGGTGTATTTTTCTAAGGGGAGTCTCATGGTAAGTATGTAACCAATACCAGCAGGTTAATAATAAACATAATTAGAAAGGCTTAAAAAAAAAAAAACATTATATAGCAAGAAAAAAATAGAAATTAAAACTGCACTGAGATACCATTTCAGCAATCAGAATGACAGAAATCCTAAAGTTTTGCAGCGTGCCCTGTTGGTAAGCCCTGAGAAACACTCTCACGTGATCCTGGTGGGGCTGCAGGTGGTACAGCCACCGGAGGGGAATTGGATGTCTCAAAAAATCATGTATGCACTTCCACCCCCGCTCCCTGCCAAACCCCTGGTAACCTTCACATGCTTTCTGTGCCCTTGATTTCGCCCCTTCTAAATATTTCTTGTTAAGGGGAAAAAACTCTCGTGTCCTTCACGTGGGATAAATTTTTTCCAGGTCTATCCATGTCCTAGCATGTATCAGAACTTCATTCTGAGTGCTGTTCCATAGTAGGATATACTTTGTGTTTTTCATCTGTTTATTCATAGACGGATATTGGGGTTGTTTCTACCGTCCTGAGTAGTGCTGGCCTGAGCATTCATGTACGGGTTTCCGTACAGACACATGTTTTTGTTTTTCCTGTGTATACTTAGGAGTGGACTCGCTGGATCAAACAATTATTCTATTTTTTTGAGGAACCACAAACTGTTTTCCATCACACCTGCGTCGTTTTACATTCCCAAGAGCAGTGTGTGAGGTTTGCCAGTTTTTGCGCATCCCCACCACCGCGGGTCATCTTGTTTTTTTGGATAACAGCCATTTTAATGGGTGCGACATGGTAACAAGAGTTTATCGGTTTAATGAAGTCTAATTTATCCTTTTTCTTTTCTTGCGTGTGCTTTTGCTATCATGTTTAGGGAACCATTGCCAAATCCAAGCTCGCGCAGATTTTCCCTGGGGTTTCTTCTAAGAGGTTGATAGTTTCAGCTCTCAAGTTTGGGTCTTTCATCTGTTTTAATTTTTCTTTGATGTAGGATATGGGTCCCGCTTCATTGTTTCGCCCGAAGATACCCAGTTGTCCAATAGATGCGTTTGCTTTTAACTCAGCAATTCCACTCCTGACAATTTATCTTAAAGATAAGCTGGCAAAAATATGAAAAGAAAGAGCCCAGGGCTGTTCATTGCAACACTCTTCCTAATGTTAAAAGACTAGAAATAACCCAAATAGCCATGCGGGTACCAGCAGAATACAGTGTAGGCCATTCTCAGAAGGATGTGCTGTGGCGCTGAGACGGCAGCGGGGGCTCATAGGCTGTTATTTCTAAGCAGAGAAAGCCGGTCAGAGGACAGTGTGCTGCGGGTCTCAGGGGAGGAGACTGCAAATAGGTTTTGAAATGTTAAGAAAGATGAACTATAATTTTAAATGCCTGTGAGGGAGGGATAGAATAGGATGGAGAGAGAAGTGAGACTAGATTTGACTTTGGAAACTTGTAAACGTATTGCATGACTACAAATGAGAGTTAAATTTTAAAAAGTTAATTTTATTAAAAAAACAACAACACACAAATCGAGAAAATGAAGAATCTGTACATCACGTTGATGGTGTAGCCACAGGGGAAGCTGTTTCGAGTGACTTTAAAATATGATAGGGGCTCCCCAGGTTGCTCAGTGGTGAAGAGTCCACCTGCAGATGCAGGAGACACGGGTTCGATCTCTGGTCTGGGAAGATCCGTAGGCCACGGAATGACTAAGCCCATGCCCCACAGCTACTGAGCCCGTGGGCCTTAACTGCTGAAGCCCAAGAGCCGGTGCTCTGTGACAGGAGAAATGCCCACACAGCAACGAAGACCCCGCACAGCCAAAAATGAGTACATTTACTGAGAGAGATCCCACATGCCATGTGGCACGGCCAAAACCAAAACCACAGTGACTCAGTCCTAATGGGACAGACTCCGTATCTCCTGCCACGATGTTGTGGAACAAACCACCCCCAAATCCAGTGGTCTGCAACAGCAGCTGCATTTGCTCACTTGAGTCTCCAGGGGAGTTCTGGGTAGGTCTGCTGTTCTTGGCTAGACGGGCTCATGTCTGGTTAGTCATGGATCTGCTGGCCGCAGCGATGGATCCAGCGGTGGATCCAGCTAGACTGGATGGCTGTCAGCTGGTCCAGGATGGTCTCCACTGCAGTGAGGGCTGGAGGGCCCCGGTGTGTCATCCTCCGCGGGCCAGCTTGGGCTTGCTCTCCAGTTGCTGTGAACACTCGGGAAGATCCCCTGGAGAAGGGAATGGCAATCCGCTCCAGTATTCTTGCCTGGGGAATTCCATGGACAGAGGAGCCCTGGCAGACTACAGTCCAGGGAGCTGCAGAGTCGGATACAGCTTAGCAGCTGAGCACACAAGCACCAAAGACGGAATGATGTGAGGGGCCGGGGCAGAAGACACACGGAGCGTGACTTGTTGTTCACTTGCTCAGCTGCGTCCAGCTCTTCCATGGTCTGTAGCCCGCCAGGCTCCTCTGTGCATGGAATGCTCCAGGCAAGAATACTGGAGTGGGTTTCCATTTCCTCCTCCAGGGGATCTTCCCACCCAAGAGATTGAACCCACTTCTCCTACATTGGCAGGCAGATTCTTTACCCCTGAGCCACCTGGGAAGCCCAAACTGGATGTGAGTTAAAGCTGAGTGATGGGAACTTGGAAATGTATTATACTATTCTCTCTACTTTTATACACTTTTAAGTTTTTTCGTAGAGTTTTAATTTTTAAAGAGGGAGAAAATAAAAAAGAGCAAATAAGCATCGTGACTTTGTCCCCATCACCCAGCCTCAGCAGTTACTAATACTTGGCAAAATAAAAAATAAAAAGTTTCAAATAGCGTGATGGTCTTAACCGTTGAGAAGCTTTTCCTGATCTACGTAGTATAACTACAGTTTCCGATAGTGAAGGAAATGGATTTAGGCCAAGGAAGCAGAGATTAAGGGCGTAGGGTGCTCTCACAAAGTAGATCTGAAGTGTCCATTTTAGGATGTTCTTCAGCATTTTGGCCTCAGCCTCACCTTCCACCCTTTGTTCCGTTCTACCCCACTGTACCTGCTGGCATCACACCCACCGTGGGCTGCCGTGTGTTTGCCGTCTCCCAGCCTCTGCATGAATCCTCTGCATTTTCCCCTGGTCTGCCTGGCGACCTTGTACTCATTCTGCAGAGCCCAACTCAATTATTCCTTCTTCTTTGTGTTTTTTCCTAACTCTTCCAGTTCAAGTAAGCCAGTCCCTTGACAACACTTGCTTTCCTTGCCATGTATCAGCTGGGGTTAGAATCAGTGGTTCAGCTGGTCTGTCTCCCCAGCTGCTGCTGCTGCTAAGTCGCTTCAGTAGTGTCCGACTCCGTGTGACCGCAGAGACGGCAGCCCACCAGGCCCCCTGTCCCTGGGATTCTCCAGGCAAGAACCCTGGAGTGGGTTGCCGTTTCCTTCTCCAATGCATGAAAGTGAAGTCACTCAGTCGTGACTCTTAGCGACCCCATGGACTGCAGCCCACCAGGCCCCCCGTCCCTGGGATTCTCCAGGCAAGAACACTGGAGTGGGGCGCCACTGCTCGAGTATGAGCATCTCAGGAGAGGGGATGTGCTTTACTGCCTCTGTATTTCCTGTGCTTGGTCAGGGGAAGGTGTCAGTAACACTTGCTAAATTGTTGCTTGTTGTAAAACTACCAGAAGGGGAAGGTCATGACACCAGGAAAACTCCCATTCCTAAGGAGACAGGAGTCTGTGAACTCGCTCCCCTAGGATTTTAAAGCCGAGCATCAACGACTCCAGGCATTTAGAGCACTGGGCAGGGAGTCAGGAAACAGAGATGACCTCCCCACGGGCAGGGTCAGGGAGGTCAAGGACGAAAACCTACGCCATGATGTGACCTCGTCAACGCTTGAGGCAGAAAGACTCTTCTGGCCAGATGCCCAGCAGAATGAAGTGTGCACCTTTAGGGCCTCAGCGCTCTCACTGAGAGATCGAGGGCCTGCGGCTTCCCAGGGAGAAGGCAATGGCACCCCACTCCAGTACTCTTGCCTGGAAAATCCCATGGACGGAGGAGCCTGGTGGGCTGCAGTCCATGGGGTCGCGAAGAGTCAGACATGACTGAGCGACTTCACTTTCTCTTTTCACCTTCATGCATTGGAGAAGGAAATGGCAACCCACTCCAGTGTTCTTGCCTGGAGAATCCCAGGGACGGCGGAGCCTGGTGGGCTTCTGTCTATGGGGTCGCACAGAGTCAGACATGACTGAAGCGACTTAGCAGCAGCAGCAGCAGCCAGCTTCCCTGGTGGTTCAGTGGTTAAGAATCTGCCTTGCAATGAGGGGGACACGGGTTCGATCCCTGGTCTGGGAAGTGAAAATAAATAAGTCGAGGGCCTGAGCATCCAGAGGTGACAGTCTCCCCCTCCGTGCCGCGGCCACTTAGCTGGAGTGTTGAGAAGGGTTCCAAGGTCATGTCTGAGCCCTGACGGGTCAGCAGCACCTGCAGGGGCTGTGGGCAGCAGAGAGCAGTGGCTTATACAGCACGTGTTTGCTGCGGCTGCTTGGACAGGATTAATCAACTTCCTGGGTGTGAGATTTTTGCAGACCTCAGCATTCTCTCTGTCTCTTCTAGGCTGTCAGTCTGTAAACTAACAGAAACTTCCTTGTTGTTGCAGATATGAAGCTAGACCTGCCGGTAATCACATCAAAGAAGTAAGTCTTGGTGGACGTTGGCCGTGGGCAGAATGACGTGGGGCAGGCGCTGGGCAGGCGCGGGAGATGTGAGCGGAGGAGAGTCCTGGGTCCTCTCCTTGGGGCCGTGTGGTCTGGTCACTGTAGGCTCTCATGGGAGAGGAGGAGGAGGAGGCAGTTGACTGTTCTGTGATGAATATCGTGACGGGCTGTCGCCCTCACTATCAGCTTCGTTGCCCTTGTCATAGAAGCACCATTCCCGGTCCAGGCCGCCTACCTGTATCATCCCAGTTCATCTTCTTGGGAAACTTTTGAGGTGGGTGTAGTTGTTTGCATCCCCTGCGTGGGGAGCCTCCCGAGAGCTGCCCAGGAGGACTTAAACTTGAACCAGGCGGAGCAGCTCCGGAGCCTGGGGTGGGGGTGACTGTGAACGTGTGCATGCCAGCGTTTCTGGAGCATCTCCCGTGCGACAGGCACGCGCTCATAGCAGCTTGATGGGTTAGCCGCTTTCGTCCGCTCGCTGCCCCTCGGAGGTCAGTCCTGCTGTTGTCTGTCTTGGAAGGTGAGGACACAGGACGGGAAGAAGTTCACTAACTTGCTCAGGGTCAGCACTTAGACCTAAGCAGACTGACTGAAAACCGTTTTGCCGAGAATTTCCAATACTAAGTCAGCCTTAATCAGTAAGAGGTGGAGCAGGATGTTCTCTGCGGACAGAAGACGTGTGTCCGAGGGCCGGGGTGCCTGCGAAGCTGAGGCGTGTCCAGGTGGCCCCACTCAGAGGTCGGGGGGCCCCGGGATGGGTCGGAGGGGTCACCAGCCTCAGTCTGGCTTCTGAGCAGAGCTGCCGCTCTGCCCTTAGGCTTCCCAACTCTTCCTCTCTCTTCCTGCTTCCTCTCTAGCGGTGTTTGGAGCTGACCACAGCAGGGCTTTCTAAAGGCTTTGCCCACCAGCGGGAGGACACCTCCTCGTCTGGGTCTCTCTGCCGTGGGTCAATCACCGGTCTCCTCAGAGGCTTTCCTGCACGCACTTCAGCAGCCGCTGTCCACGAGCCAGCGTGAGGGGGTTAGAGGCAGGGGCTCGAGTGTGATGCCGGCAGTGGCAGGACAGCAGAGAAAGGAGCCGGATGCCGAGTGGTCGCGCTCAGAGTCACAGGGAGGAGCCCGCTCCTGCTCCCAGGGAGCGCCCGCCGAGGCCTGCGTCTCCATCTGTTAAAGCGTCCTTTGTATTGTGAAACGTGCTGTGTCTGAAGTCAAGATGATTTTACTTTTCAGGTCTGCCCCCAAAATGCCACAGTCTCAAGCTAACAAATACTCATCCAACGCTGCCTGTGCGCCGAGCCCTTCACGTGTCTGGTCCCCTTTAATCTGTGCTCACAGCTCCCTGGGGTGGGCACCGGTGTCCCTGAGCTCCTCGGAGGGGCGGGGACATAGCTGGTGCGAGCACCTCGCGCTCACAGTGAGGGCTTGGACCCACGTCTGCCTCGACCGCTCTGCTGCCGAGGGCAGAGCAGGGGCCTGTGTGCGCGCGCTGTCTGTTTTGCTCTCTTACTGTCTCTTTCTCTCTCAGTTCCACCATCTGCCCAAAGGCGGAAGCATTGAATCTTTAATGCAGTGGTTCCTTCACATGTTTTAACTCAGGGAATCTGCTGAAAAGTCGTGGATCCCTTCCCCAGGAAGATACACACGACACAGATACACATTTTTGTTCAGAGACAGGAGATGCATAGACCCACAAAGGCTTTAGATGGCGTTACAGGTGGCGTGAAGAGCACACATGCTTTTAGATTGCTCGTGTGAAAAGCCTTCCGACCACCTACGAGAGCGGCTGTGCCTTTCATGCAGGAGAAGAGACCCCCTGCTGTTCTCTGGGCAGCGACGCTTCACCCCGATTAGAAACAGCAGCACATGACGTGATCCTTACGCAGTCACGGTACTGTTGCCTCTTTCCTATGGGGGGAAACTGAGGCACAGAGCGGTTACGTCATTGGCTCAGCTGCCCAGTAGTGGTGGAGCGAGGCGGGGCTGGACACGAAACGCCAGGACTCTGGTCCTGCTCGTGTGATCACAGCTGCACCCGTCTCAGACGTAGAGCGGCCTCACCGGGTCTCAGTCTTCACATCTGTGGTACCGTTTCCTGTATACACAGGACGGCAGGCTCATCCCTGTGCAGGACAGCAGGGCGTGGACAGCTTGGAGATGCTTCTGATGAGTCAGGGTGCGGCGGCCGCAGCAGAAGCCAGCTGGCTCCCTTCCTCCACCCTGTGTCATTAGCAGTTTACAAACCACGACGCATCCTGTCATCTGCACCCAGGCAGGATGCCCAAGGTGAAGAGAAGAGTGACAGCTGTCTTCCCACGAGCCATGTGGCTTCTCCAGATGCTTTCCAGACCGATCGCTGCAGGTGGAGGTGAACAGAGCTTGAGTCTCACACTTTCACCCGCGCTCATCCGATTCTACATGTGTGCCATCTTGTACCGCATGACACACCCCAGCAGGCTCGTCAGCTGTTGGCCCTGCTTCACTAAACAGAACCTGTGGCCATTTGTAACTTGGGAAGTGTTCAGGGCTTGCCTTCAAGTTTAAGAAATGTAGTGTATTGTCTCATTAAAATACATTTTGAAAATTGTGGAGGAGGGGTCATTTTTTTTTTAAGACGCTGGGGTGTATATAACTGTAACTCTTCCTTTCCATGAGTGGTATAGACAATAGTAGGTCCTGTGAAAAATGTTCATTAAAATTCTCATTTTGCTTTCCAACACTAAACAAAGACCTTTTTCTGTGACTGGGATACATGTCTGAAAACTTCATGATATCCAAAATGGAAAATAATACAAAACATACCCTGACAAAGGATGACCATTTTTCTCTTTATGTTTACCTAGATCATTTTGTCCACCAGGTGTTTTTTTTTTTTCCTGTTTGTTTATTTGGCTGTGCTGGGTCTCAGTTGTGGCACACTGGATCTCCGATCTTTGTTGGTACATACAGGATCTTTGCAGCACAGGGGATCTAGTTCCCTGGCCAGGGATTGAACCTGAGTCCCCTGCACTGGGAGCATGGAGTCTTGGCCACTGGAAGGGAAGTCCTTAGTCCACCAGGTTTAAATCACATAAATTTTCACACTTTGTTAAGCTGGGGTCATTTTTTTTGTTCAAATTAAGCAAATTAAATGTAACTCTGTAATAAAAATAAATAACAATAGTTATCACGAGCAGTTATAAAATGGAGAAGGCAATGGCACCCCACTCCAGTACTGCTGCCTTGAAAATCCCATGGACGGAGGAGCCTGGTAGGCTGCAGTCCATGGGGTCTCTCAGTTGGACACGACTGAGCGACTTCACTTTGACTTTTTGCTTTCATGCATTGGAGAAGGAAATGGCAATCCACTCCAGTGTTCTTGCCTAGAGAATCCCAGGGAGGGGGGAGCCTGGTGGGCTGCCGTCTGTCTTATGGGGTCGCACAGAGTCGGACACGACTGAAGCGACTTAGCAGCAGCAGCAGTTAGAAAATGCAGAGAAGTGTAAAGAAATCATTTAGCTATAGTTCATCATTAAGAAGAACTACAGACTTCTTGGCACACTGCCTTCCCATAGTTTTCACTCGTTCTGCTCTTTTTTTTTTTTTTTTGGTCTGCTGTCTCTTTAATACCGGCGTTGAAGTGTCGTTGCTAACAGACTTCCCCCTTTGCAGGTATCAGCGTAGCATGGAGTGGGCCGCAGAGCTCCTGCGAAGACAAGGCCAGGACGAGAGCACGGTGCGCAGCATCCTCGAGGGCTACACGAAGCCCCTCGAGCATCCTCGTCTGAAAACGTCGGAAGAGGTTGCTTTGGGCGATGAGCCCAACTCCGAGGTGGTTTCCAAATCAGAAGGCAGAGCAGACAGAGAGAAACTCTCTGCTGTGAATGGGGTCGAGGGCAAGTCATGTGATCCGGAGGATTCCAGTGAGCGATCAGACGGCCCGCAGGAGGGCCCAGGGCCTGAGCCCCGAACCCCAGACGGCTCAGGTGAAGACGTGGCCGAGGGCCCCGCGCCTCTGCCCCACGGCCACTGGGACGCTCTCCTGCTGCCACCTGGCGGTCAGCCTGGGGACAGCAGCTGGCGAGCCAGAGAGAGGGGGCCTGAGCACGTGCTGGTGGAGGAAGCTGTGTGTGCCGGGAGCGAGAGCGAAGAGGTCCAAGCAGGGGACGTAAGTAGAAGAGAAGAGATCACTTCCTGCAGAGCTGTCTGTTTCTGGCCCAGAGATGCTGGCCAGCAGGGACGGCCCTCCCTGGGACCTGGCAGTGGGCCGGTGTCCAGCGCCCGGGGCCTGGGCGAGCCGGTGCGGGACACACCCTGCAGACCTTCTGCAGGCCCCAGCGGCCCTGCGGGCTCAGCAGTCAGGGCTGTTTCAACTAAAACCTCACAGTCTGTGAATAACCTAGCTTTACGCATAGGAAATAACACACGTCAGGTAACATCCTGACCTCTGTCAGGGAGAGAGAGGAACACAGAGGTGATCAGCAGGTCTTGAAGGTAGCCGTGGGCACGGGCTCAGGTGTGCGGGAGCCGTCACAGGAGGAGGTGGGGCGCAGAGCTGGAGCCGCTTCATTAAGTGACGTACTCGACAGTTGCCCCAGAATTACCTGTGGAAGCTGCAAGTGAGAAGCAGTCTCATGATTAGATAGTATGTGAAACACCCACCTGAAGAAATGTTATCTTGCCTTGAGAATGGAGTCTCATTAAGAACCTAGGCATGTGCTTGTGAGGTGTGCAGTCAGGCGAAAAAGAAAATTGACCCACGAAACGATCCTCCGTGGAGGATCTGACCTTGGAACAACATGGGTGGGAACATGGGTCCCCTTAGAAGAGTGCTTCTTTCCGTAATAAGTGCTGCACTCCACAATCCGAGGTTGGCTGAATCCACAGATACGCAGGAAGCGAGGACCTGCAGGGCCAACCGGGAGTTAACATGCAGATTTTCAGCTGCCGGGAAGGTCGGCGCCCCAGCATCCATGTTGTTCAAGAGTCAGCTATAAAAGGAAAACAAAAACTTCTTTTTCTACATAAATAATAGAAATTTTCATTTTTAACAGAAACCAGCAAGCGTGGGTCTGGGAAACTTAGAAGAAGTATCTTCATTTTAAAATGCAGCCTCCTCCCTATAACATGTAGGGCTTACGTTTGTCCTATATGTATCTCATTTTCCTCTTCAGGTGTTGCCGCAGAAGAGACTGGTATGTAGAAGAAATCCGTTCAGGATCTTTGAGTATTTGCAGCTCAGCCTAGAAGAGGTAATGTTTCCAGCGTGTGGTTTCTCAGCTGTGGGCCTCGGGCCTGGGCAACACGGTGTAGACAAGGCCTCCTCAGTGCGGTTCTGCCTGCAGTTCGGTACCAAGACCGCCACAGGCAGCGCCCACCGTCGGCCTGCCTGCATTTCACTCCTCGGCCTTCACTTTATCCACTCTAGGAGGCCTATTTGTGGGTCCTGCCCGGTATCATCCCACAGAGGGTTTCAGGGGGTCACGTGACTCTTCTTTTGACATCAGGGTTTCAGATTGTCCAAATACCATTTTACTCTGGTTTTTTTTTTTTTAACCAGCTTCTGTAGAAATATGGTGCCCCAGATGGTAAAGAAATCACCTGCAAAGTGGGAGAACTGGGTTGGGAAGATCCCCTGGAGGAGGGCACGGCAGCCCACTCCAGTATTCTTGCCTGGAGAGTCCCCGTGGAGAGAGGAGCCTGGGGGCGCAAAGAGTCGGACACAACTGAGCGACTAAGCATAGAAAAATTACAAGTTTATTGAGACACAGAGCACATACATACCATTCTCTCATTTAAAGTGTGCATTGGTTTTGTGTGTGTGTGTGTGTGTGTGTGTCTGTGTGTGTCTGTGTGTGTGTGTGTGTGTCTGTGTGTGTGACTGTAGCCCACCAGGCTCCTCTGTCCATGGGATTCTCCAGGCAAGAATACTGGAGTGGGTTACCATGCCCTCCTCCAGGGGATCTTCTCAACCCAGGGATCAAGCCCAGGTCTTCGGCATTGCAGGCAGATCCTTAGCTGTCTGGGCCACCAGGGAAGCCCGTATATATGTGTATGTACTGAGCCTCGGGTGTCTGCACTGTGAGGTGAGGGTCATGTAACACACACACACACACACACACGTACGTAATTGTATATTTGTACTGAGCCTCGGGTGTCTGCACTGTGAGGTGAGGGTCATGTAACACACACACACACACACACAAGTACGTACGTACGTAATTGTATATTTGTTTGTTTGACTCTGCCGGGTCTTCGCCGCTGCACAGGCTCTCTCTAGCTCAGGTGAGCCGCGGCTACTCTAGTTGTGGTGAGCAGGCTTCTCTCTGCAGCAGCTTCTCTTGTGGAGCATGGGCTCTAGAGCATTCGGGCTGCAGAGCGCGGGCTCAGTAGCTGGGGCACACAGGCTTAGTTGTGCCGGGGCACATGGGATCTTCTTGGACTGGGGATTGAACCCATGTCTCCTACGTTGGCAGGCAGATTCTTTACCACTGAGCCACCAGGGAAACCCCTGTCCAGTGGTTTTTAGCATATTCCTGGAGCTTCACCAGTGTTTTGTAAACTATGATGCGTGCTCCGGGTCATGTCATGACAGCTGATTGTGTGAATGGATGGATTCTAGGTGTTTCCTTCTGCAGAATTACTAATGGGTCCCCTTTATGGAAGCCTCAAAAGTGGGTGCAGGCAGGTTTCTAAACCTGCCTCCTGTTTTCCCTCTGGGGTTCCTCCGTCCTGTGTTCACACAGCCTCGAGCGCCTTCTTTTTTGCTTCTGTCTGTACTGCACCCGGATTTGAAGACAGCGCCCCTCCTCCATCTCATGTCTGTGGTTGTGCCCTTCTCCGGGGGCATCCCTGCCTGCCTGCACGGCTCCCGTGGCATCTGGCTCAGCTCTGGGCATCTCTGTGGGTCTCAAGCCATGCTCATTGAGCTCATTCACGCTGGTCATTCCCCAGATGTGCTCACAGAGAAGCGATGATGTCTCCCGCTGGCCCAAGCCCCCCTCTGCAGTGCGGCCAGCGGGACACAGAAGAGCTCGCGGCAGGAAAGGACGTCGGGATTCATTCCCTTCATCTCCTCGTTCTACACACGAGACAGCAGAGTCCGCTGTCGAACACAGTGGTCCCCAGCCGCGTGTGACTAGATAAACTAATTAAAATGGAGCAAAATGAAAAGCCCTGTCCTCGGTTGGCCTGCCGGGTTTCAGAGGCTCAGCAGCACACGTGGTGACTGTTGGGTAGTGCTGGGAACACCAGTCTCTGGTTGCTTGGCCTCTCTGAGCCTCGGGTGTCTGCACTGTGAGGTGCGGGTTGTGTAACGCCTCGTGCATCAGCTGTTCTGGAATTAAACCGTGCGTGTGATGGCCTCAGTGATGCGTCTGTTGTGTTGTGGTGCCCGGGGAGTGTGGTGCCCGCTGTTGCTGCCATCGCCATCATCACTGTCACTTGTGCCAGCTCGTTACTGGCTGGGTGGAACCCTTTTCTTTGCGATTCATGTCGAGCAAAATTATTCACCGGGTGCTTTCTGTGTCCAGGCTCTGGGCTGAGTATTAACAGTCCAGAGAGAAGCAGAATGCGGCTCAAGTCCTCAGATGGGATCACGGTCCGACGTGATGGGCACAGCATGGGCAGTGGGCTGCACCTGTGCCACGCCTTCCTACCCGGTGCCTGACGTCTGTGAGGTGCTCAGTAACAATTTATCAGTGGACGAGGTCTGGGATTGGCCCAGAAACTGGTGGAGCCAGAAGGAACAAGATCCATGTCAGGAACTGGGAGCTCCATCTCTACTCCAGCCCGGTGACCCGCTGATGCTTCTCACTGACTGTCCTGCTCTCGCTTCCCAAACACCTGCTGAAGAAATGCTGGAGTGACAGGAGACGAGAGGGTTCTCATTCCTGCAAGCTGCTGATCCCGAGAAATTCCAGAGACGTGTTGGCAGAAGTCTCCAGGCTGCTGCCAGTTAAACCCAGCCCCGCTTCCCAGCTCTGTTTTGGCCGATTTCCGTGGATGCATCACCCCTGTTGATCAGCACCACCCGTGCAGTTTTCCATGTTTCCATAAATGTCCACGAGGAACATGGGCAGCCCTGCTGTGGTGGTTCAAAGCGGCTCTTAGGTTGTGAGAATGGTAGCACTGAGCTGGCGTAAACATCTGTCTTGGAGAGCTGTTTTTCACCTTGACGCTTTAGGCCCTGACCAGATCTAGTGATGTGGCGTTGAAACCATCAATAGGCTTATCCAGCCATCACAGTGGTTGCTTTAGTTGCTTAGTCGTGTCCGACTCTTGCAACCCGGTAGACTGTGGCCCATCAGGCTCCTCTCTCCCTGGAATTCTCCAGCCAAGAATGCTGGAGTGGGTTGCCATTTCCTTCTCCAGGAGATCTTCCTGACCCGGGGGTTGAACTCAGATCTCCTGCAGTGCACGTGGATTCTTTACCGGCTGAGCTACCAGGGAAAGCCACTCTCCATCATTATTAGCACTCCCAAGGGAAAGGCTTACTGTGACATTTCAAGGGACGAAGTCGACATTCCCCACAGATCTCCCTGGACTTGTTCTTCTCCCGCCTAGTTGTGTCCAGTTCTTTGCGGCCAGTGGACTGTAACTGCCAGGCTTCCCTGTCCTTTACTATCTCCTGGAGTTTGCTCAAATTTATATCCATTGAGTCTGTTACACTGTCTTAACTATCTCGTCCTCTGCTGCCCCCTTCTCCTCCGGCCTTCAGTCTTCCCAGCATCAGGGTCTTTTCCAATGAGTTGGCTCTTCACAGCAGGTGGCGAAAGTGTTGGAGCTTCAGCATCAGTCCTTCCAAACACTATTCAGGGTTGATTTCCTTTAGGATTGATTAGTTTGATCTCCTTGCAGTCCAAGGGACTCTCAAGGGTCTTCTCTAACACCACAATTGAAAAGCACCAGTTCTTTGGCGCTCAACCTTTATGGTCCAACATGACTACTGGAAAGACCATTGCTTTGACTATACAGACCTTTGTTGGCAAAGTGATGTCTTTGCTTTTTAATATGCTGTCTGGATTTGTCATAGCTTTCCTTCCAAAGAGCAAGTGTCTTTGATTTCATGGCTGCAGTCGCCATTCGCAGTGATTTTGGAGCTCAAGGAAATGAAATCGGTCACTCTTTCCCTGTTTTCCCTTTCTGTTTGCATGAAGTGATGGGACCAGATGGCATGATCTTATAAGTTTCTTGAATGTTGTTTTAAGCCAGCTTTTTCACTCTCTTCTTTCACTCTCATCAAGAGGCTCTTTAGTTCCTCTTTATTTTCTGTCATTAGAGTGGTACCATCTGCATATCTGAGGTTATTGATATTTCTCCCAGTTATCTTGATTCCAGCTTGTGATTCACACACTCCAGCATTTCTCATGATATACTCTGCATATAAGTTAAATAATCAGGGTGACAGTAGACAGCCTTGCCATACTTTTTTCCCAATTTAGAATCAGTCAGTTGTTCCATGTCTGTTTCTAACCATTGCTTCTTGACCTGCCTACAGGTTTCTTGGGAGGCAGATAAGGTGGTCTGGTATTACCATCTCTTTAACAGTTTTCCACAGTTTGTTGTGATCCACACAGTCAAAGGCTTTCACACAGTCCATGAAGCAGATGTTTTCCTAGAATTCCCTTCCTTTCTCTGTGATTCAGTGGATGTTGGCAATTTGATTGCTGGTTCTTCTGCCTTTTCTAAACCCAGCTTGTACATCTGGAAGTTGCGGGTTCACATACTGCTGAAGCCTGGCTTGAAGGGTTTTGAGCATAACCTTATTAGCACGTGAAATGAGCACAATTATCCGGTAGTCTGAACAACCTTTGACAGTGCCCTCCTTTGAGATTGGAATGAAAACTGACCTTTTCCAGTCCTATGGCCACTGCTGAGTTTTCCAAATTTGCTGGCATATGGAGTGCAGCACTTTCACAGCATCATCTTTCAGGATTTGAAGTAGCTCAGCTGAAATTCCATCACCTCCAGTAGCTTTGTTTGCAGTTGTGCTTCCTAAAGCCCACTTGACTTCACACTCCAGGATGTCTGGCTCTAGGTGAGTGACCACACCATTCTGGTTATCCAGGTTATTAAGACCTTTCCTGTATAGTCTTCTGTGTATTTTTGCCATCACTTCTTAATCTTTTCTGCCTCTGTTAAATCCTTATCATTTCTCTCCTTTATCGAGCTCATCTTTGCATGACATGTTCCCTTGGTATCTCCAAATTTCTTGAAGAGATCTCCAGTCTTTCCAATTGTATTGTTTTCCTCTATTTCTTTGCATTGTTCATTAAAGAGGGCCTTTTATCTCTCCTTGCTATTCTTCGGAACTCTGCATTCACTTGGGAATATCTTTCCCTTTCTCCTTTGCTTTTTGCTTCTCTTCTTTCCTCAGCTATTTGTACAGCCCTCTCAGACAACCACTTTGCCTTCTTGCATTTCTTTTTCTTTGGGATGGTTTTGGTCACTGCCTCCTGTACAGTGTTGTGAACTTCAGGCACTCTGTCTACAAGATCTAATCCCTTGAATCTATTCATCGCCTCCACTGTATAACCATAAGGGATTTGATTTAGATCATACCTGAATGGCCTAGTGGTTTTCCTTACTTTCTTCAATTTAAGCCTGAATTTTGGGATAAGGAGCTGATGATCTGAGCCACAGTCAGCTTCTGGTCTTGTTTTCACTGACTGTATAAAGCTGCTCCATCTTTGGCTGTGAAGAACATAATCAGTTTGATTTCGGTGTTGACCATCTGGTGATGTCTGTGTGTACAGTCATCTCTTCTGTTGTTGGGAGAGGGTGTTTGCTATGACCAGTGGGTTCTCTTGGCAAAGCTCTTTTAGCCTTTGCTCTGCTTCATGTTGTACTCCAAGGCCACACTTGCCTATTATTCCAGGTATCTCTTGACTTCCTGATTTTGCATTCCAATTCCCCACGAAGAAAAAGACATCTTTTTTTGTTGTCAGTTCTAGAAGGTCTTGTAGGTCTTCATAGAACCACTCAACTGCAGCGTCCTCGGCCTTAGTGGTTGGGGCATAGACCTGGATATATCGTGTAATGATGAAGGGTTTGCCTTGGAAACGAACCAAGGTCATTCTGTCACTTTTGAGATTGCATGCAAGTACTGCATTTCAGACTCTTTGGTTGGCGAAGAGCTCCTCCGTTTCTTCTAGGGAATTCTTGCCCACAGTAGTGCATAGACTGGTCATCTGAAGTAAATTGCCTGTTCCTGTCCATTTCAGTTCACTGATTCCTAAGATGTTGATGTTCACTCTTACCATCTCCTGCTTGACCAGATCTAATGTACCTTGATTTATAGGCCTAACATTCCAGGTTCCTATGCAAATTGTTCTTTACAGCATTGCGCTTTCACCACCAAACACATCCACAGCTAAGCGACATTCCCACTTTGGCTCAGCCTCTTTGTTCCTTCTGGAGCTATTAGTAATTGCCCTCCACTTTTCCCCAGTAGCATATTTGATGCTTTCCAACCTGGGAGGCTCATCTTCCAGTGTTATATCTTTTGCTTTTTCATACTGTTCATGTTCATGGGGTTCTCGCAGCAAGAATACTAGAGTGGTTTGCCATTCCCTTCTCCAGTGGACTGCGTTTTGTCAGAACTCTCCACTGTGACCCTGCACTGCATGGCTTGTAACTTGATCAAGTTATGCAAACCCCTTCAACACTGATGACTTAATTCTAAAGAATGCCAACCCCACTGGAACAAGATCCTCCCCCTCTATAATAAGTCGATCATAATGGGGATTACTTACACAGGGTGGTCAGGGAAGACCTGTCTGAGGAGTGACCTTGGATTCCAGCTGTGGGAGCCGCAGTTACAAAGGCCAAGGCAGGAACGAGCTCGGTGCATCAGAAGAGAAGCAGAGCGACCTGCTGGGGAGAGTCACAGGGCTGGAGGCAGCGAAGGCGGTGTGCAGCCAGGCGCCTGGGAGCAGGGGGGCTTCCATGTTGAGAAGGTGGCTCGGGCTGCCCTGGAGAAGAGGCTGTGGGGCCAGTGCGGGGCCCTTTGCAGAAGTACAGGCAGGAGGAGGCCACTGGTCTTCAGACGAGATCAGGCGCATTCAGGGTGGTATGGCCGGAGACCCGCTAGTCTTCAGAGCAGCTCTCGATTTGGATCCGGGTAGAACTAAAGTAGTTATCAAACCACTTTTCTCTTAAAAACTGTCGAGGGACACTGAGGAGCATCTTATGTGGGTTATATCTGTTGATGTTTACCAAATTATATATTTAAATGAAAATTTAAGTATGTGTTTATTAACTCATTCTACATGATAAACCCACTAAAATAATATTTTTATGAAAAGCAACTGTATTCTTTCAAAGCAAAACAAGTCGAGCGAGAAGAATAGCATGGTGTTTTCGTTTTTGCAAAGACTGTAAGGTGAGGCTGAAGGGAAGCGCCCTGGATTCTCACAGCCGCTGCTCCGTTCAGCCTCTGGTGGTATCGCATGTGTCAGAGCCTCTGGGGAGAATGAGCCTTAATCTCAGGACATGGTTTTGACCTTGTGGCTCCCTTCACGGGTCTTGGGGACCCTAGGATCTCCCGACTGGCCACACCTCGAGGACCACTGCTGTAAAGAGAAATGTCATCAGGTGGCCAGGAGAGGGTGGCGATGGGGTGGATTGGGGCGATTTCTGAGGGTCGGGAAGGTGTTTCCTTAGCAGAGCCTTGCCGCTCCTTGAAAGCCCTGCCTGCACCTTCACAGCTGTGGTCTCACGTCCTAAACACTGGGCAGGGAGGACAGCAGCCATCAGCACCAAGGACAGCAGCCTTGGGGGGGGGGGGCTTGGGGGCCCTCCAGGGTACCTGTCCTTTGATCAGCCATCAGCACCAAGGACAGCAGCCTGGGGGCTTGGGGGCCCTCCAGGGTACCTGTC
>SJYT01051725.1:539589-553263 GCA_006410635.1 Cephalophus harveyi | reverse complement strand
GGGGGGGGCGGTGCGTGGCAGGGGACCTGCCTTTTCGCTGCCACCTTTAGCAGAGGGCCCTCGACAGGGAACCTGTCGTCTGATCATAAGCCTCATCTTCCATCCTCAAGTTTAAAAAGAAAATAGCATGTACAGCCACCATTTTAGTCACCGTCTACTGCACACCAGCCTCACCTGAGTCTTTCAGATGTAAACTCAGATCCCAGCCCCCTTCTACAGACAGAGCAAATAGCAGGGCCTGTTTCCTCATGTCAGTGCTAGGCATCCTTTTGGTTTTGTCAGAAGGTTATTTTTATTTCCATGTCAGAGTGATCTTACCCAACTGAGCCTGACTTTGCCGTTTCCCCCTTGTATCCCCATGTGAGGGAAGCATGGTGTCATATGATGAAGTTAATGGAAAGATGGGGTTTACTTGTTAGGAAATCACTTTACAGCAATTGACCAAGAAACTCATTTGATCATGAGTCAACCCAAGTCTGTTGCTCACTTTCCACAAATTTATTTGTTTTTCTTCTACAATTTTTTTTTCTGGTTATTTTACAGAGGAAAATCCAGTGAGCAAAAGTTTCTACTGTTATTGCTCTTTATNCTTGTTAGGAAATCACTTTACAGCAATTGACCAAGAAACTCATTTGATCATGAGTCAACCCAAGTCTGTTGCTCACTTTCCACAAATTTATTTGTTTTTCTTCTACAATTTTTTTTTCTGGTTATTTTACAGAGGAAAATCCAGTGAGCAAAAGTTTCTACTGTTATTGCTCTTTATGTCATTTTTCAGTTTAACTTTGTGGTTTTTTAAAAGAGAAAATACATGGAAAAATTCATAAAAGTGTTTTTTTTTTTTTTCACTGATTCTAAACTATTCTGTGACATTCCTGTTTTACCCCCTTGAAATTTGAATGAACCATATATGTTTAAAAGTATGTGACCAGTTGGATGGTGCAAAGGACATTCATTGATATTTAAGGCAAAAAGAAATCAATCTGTGAAACAGTTTGTCGAGAACAAGGAACAGTTTCTGATGAGCATTTTCTCCTTGTTCTGTTTTTAGGCCTTCTTCCTGGTCTATGCTCTGGGATGTCTGAGTATTTACTATGAAAAGGTAAGGTGTTTTATTCACACAGTCCACTTAAAATTCCCTGATATCAAAAGCACATTGTAATACTTTTCATATTGCTTTACTCCAAGGGTATCTACTTTCACTGGATAAAACTGGAATTGAATTTTTTTTTTCTCTAAGTTTAGTCTTTGGATCCTGAATTGGGACTGTTCAGGCAAAAAAGCCAACTTTGACCCTTTGAGAGTAAATTTCATTCCCAGATCCTAGGAGAAGAGCAGTGTCTTTATCTGATGATCAGGAAATCTGTAAGAATAGTACTGAAAATTAACAACAGAAATGAAAACCACCTGTGTTTAGCACCCAATTCAGTGAAGGTTGTGAGTCAGGTACCTTGCATGTGGTACTTCTGGGCCTTACCTCTGCGCGTGAAGAGCTTTACAGATGAGGTAACTGAGGCTCAGGAAACGAGCCACTCACAGGGTCACGCAGCTGGTCTGGTTAGAATTAGCATTTGAACTGATGCCAGGGCAGCTCCGAAGCCCACAGTTTTGTGCTGTAGCCTGTTGCCCTTGGAAGATCATTAGTGGGAGGTGAGAGTTCACCGCACCCGTCTGTAGTTTTTGAATTTTGGACCTTGTGAATACAATAGCTCTTCAAAAAAACTCAAATGAAGTTAAACTGAAGGTGAAAAAGCTAAGCAGAACATCAGACAGAAGTGAGTGAAGTGAAGTTGCTCAGTCATGTCCAACTCTCTGCGACCCCGTGGACTATAGCCTACCAGGCTCCTCCATCCATGACATTTTCCAGGCAAGAATACTGGAGTGGGTTGCCATTGCCTTCTCCAGGGGATCTTCCCGACCCAGGGATTGAACCCGGATCTCCCGCACTGTAGACGCTTTACCATCTGAGCCACCAGGAAAGCCGGGAGAACGTGTATTTTATTCTGTCCTTGGGAGCACATGTCACATCACTCAGCAGATTCTAACCCCATAAATCTGTTTCAGAGTATTCCCATGGCTTGGGAACGGGTGTGTGTGGGTTGCTCGTTTCCTCAGGGGGCAGCCCTTCTCAGCCCGCCCTGCATCCTCCCCTGGGCCCTCATCGACACTCGTCAGGACATGCCGGCTGCCCTGTAGCATCCTCAGACTCTGAAATGCAGTGGGCTGTCCAAGTCCGAATACAGCCTTCTCTACCAGACTCTTGCCTGTTTTGTGGGAGGATGGGTTTGAAGACCACACACATACGGAGTTTCCACTGTAGGAACAACTGTTTTGGGTTTTTGTTTTTTGTTGTTTTTTTAAAGAAGAAAAAAAGTCTCAACTCTAGATCATATTTATAGTATTAAGATCTTAGGCTGAGACAAACTGAGCAAGCGTTATTGAGTGACTGAGCCGTAAACCGAGTGAAGAATAGCTCCTTTTACTCAAGGCTGAAATGAAGCAGGAAGCTTTCCACACTCCCCTGGTGCTCCGTGTGGTGGTTTTGAATTGACACGTGAGAATGTTACCTGAGCCATGGTGTCTTCAAGTCCGACCTTAGAAACAAGCAGTTGGATTATTAATTTGTGCTGTGGGATTAATGACCTAGTTTCAGTGACTGAATGGAGTATCTTTTCTTTTAAGGCTTTTACAGAACTAACTTTTTGCATTTCTGAACGCGGCCCACCACACCGTAGGGTCTGTACGTGCTGGAACACGCGCCCTCGGCTTTGGTGGCCCCTGGCCCACCCGCGTTCCTCTGCCCGGGCTGTCCCCCCAGCACCCTGTCCACTGCCCTCCCCCGCCCTCACTTGGCTGCTCCCTGTCTCCAGAGTGGCTGTCTCCGGGGGGCTTCGCCCGGGTCCTCTGTGACTTTCCTGTCCAGTAGAAATATGATGGGAGCCTCACACGAGAGCCTCATGCATAATTTTTAATTTTCTAGTAGCCACATTGAAAAGGTTTTTATTATTTTTAGTCAGCTGAAATTGATTTACATAGTTTATTTATTTAACCAAACATTTAAAACTACTGAGATAGTCTTAACCCAGCATATTTAAAACTGCTTCTCTTTTGCATACAAGTTTGCATTCTCTTTGGCGTAAGAAGTCTTTGAAACTCAGTATGTGTTGATCGCAGTTTAGGGGAGTGGCTGGCGGCTGCCACAGTGGACATCGCGGGCCTGTATCTTCCAGCTAAAGCCCTTCATCGTGGGCACCATCTTCAGCTCACATTTGGTAGAGATGTTGTTGATTCGCTGGCCAGGTGACCAGTGGGTACACACATAGTAATGCCTGGTCTTCTCCCACCAACCACAGGAGCCTTTAACGATCATGAAGCTCTGGAACGCTTTCGCCACAGTTCAGCCCACATTCAGGACAACCTACATGGCATACCATCACTTCCGCAGCAAGGGCTGGGTGCCCAAGCCTGGACTTAAGTACGGAACAGATTTGCGTAAGTGACTTCCTGGCCTCGCAGGCACGCGAATCAGCCTTAGGGTCCGGGTCAGATCCTGGGGTGAATATCGAATCGGTTTTGTGTGGTTGCTATTTTTTCCTGAGATGCTGTCCTCCTCCTGGCTTAAATAAGAATGTTTGGATGAGGGTGGAGGGTATGTTTTTCCCTCTTGTCTGCTCTGAGATCTTAAAAGAGAGTCCACAGCCCCCCGCACCCCCACTTCTCATTAGTTTGTGATCCTGTGATGAAGGGCGGTCCCTTGTCTTCTGGGAGAGTTTCGTTTGGCAAATTATGTGCAGTTACCATTAATAGTCATGGTGTACGGTGATGATAGTGACAGCGATCATTTCTTGAGCCCTCACTGCGTGCCAGGCATTGGACATTCATGACCTCATTTAATCCTAACAGCAGTTCTGTTTTTCTGATAAGGAGACTGCAGTTGTGATAGAAAGGGTCACCTGCCCCTAAAAGTTTCCCTGGGCGAGTGTCAGAGTGCTGCACTCTGAATGCTGGAACCCAGGCTCTTAGAAACGTGCATACGGCACTGCCTCCCTGCTCTTGATTTAAAGGAAGGAGTCGGGGCCCTGCAAGCACCGCACTCACCAGAATATTGCTGAGGGCCTCGTGTGAGCCAGGTCTCCTTAGGCGCCAGGAACACAAGGGTGAACACGACAGGCAAGCTGCCTGGGTGGGCTCGCTCCTTACGCACTGGGCGGGGAGGGAGACGAGCAAGCAGACACGCAAATATGCACTGTGGGCACTGAGAAAAAGAAAGTGGAATAAGGTGACAGAGAGCAAAAGGAAGGTGGATGCTTAGGGGAAGACTCTGAAAAGATGTGCCCCAAACACCAACAACGCAAGTGTGACCCCGGTGAGGAAACAGGTCCCCTGAGAGTATGGGGAAGAACCCCCGGGGCCCAGAGGAGTAACCCTTTGCAGAGGTCCCTCCCCGGGGAGAGTCAGGCTGGGGGAGATCACGTGGGCTCTGGCACAGACTTAGGATGTTATTCTGCCTATTGGAAGTCTGAAGGGATCTCAAGCAAAGGAGTGACTTATATTTAACGACTCGATTCAATGGGACCTTTGCTTCCTTACTAATAGATGGTGGGCTTAGGGTGGGACGAGGGGAGCAAAAAGTGGAAGCAGAGAGAGGAGTCAGGGAAGCTGACCTGACCAGCCTTGCAGATGGAACAGGAAGTAGGGTCTGGGGGAGGAGAGGAATTCAGGGTCACGCCTAGAGTCTTGGATTTGTGTTTTGGACAAGTCAACTAGGAGAGGAGGGTAGAGGGGGAAGATACTGCAAAGATGGACGATTCTGGAGCCCAGGAGAGCCTCGAGGTACACTCTTGCTGGGGGGTGGTTGCATCACTAGGCCTGGGCAAGTGGGCAGAGTTCCTTGGGATCCCCTACCGCAGGGGTCCCCAACCTCCAGGATCGAATGCCTGGTGATCTGAGATGGTGCTGGTGTAATGATAATAGAAAGATGTGATGCACGTGAGTCATCCCCAGACCCCACCGATCCATGGAAAACCTGTCCTCCACGGAACCAGCCCATGGTGCCAAACATTTTGGCACCACGGGCTGAGTGCCCTCCAGCACTGCTGCTCCCGATAAGCCCCTGAAACTTCCCCACATCCACCCAGTGGGTGCTTCCTGAGAGCTCTTGAGAATTGTATGTGAGGAGCAAACAAAGATGTCGAGGTATTTGAGAGGACTCCTATGACATCATGGCCTCCAAGGTCTACAGGCTCGATCATGTACTATCCCATGTATTTTTGAGCCTTTCCTTGTTAATGCACAAAGAAAGCCAGTTCAGTCTTTTAAATCCTTAAGTGCTCTAAAATCAAGTGTGCTTAACCTAGAATAATAAGATGATCTTCAAGGGGCGCCAGGCCCCCCTCCAGAATTTTACTCAGAATTGCGTGTTTGTAAATGGGTGCATTTTTCCGTGTCAAGAATGGGTTGTTGTTCAGTCTCTAAGTCATGTCCGACTCTGCGATCCCACGGACTGCAGCCCGCCAGGTTCCCCTGTCCCTCAGTGTCCTGGAATCTGCTCAGATTCATGTCCCCTGAGTCAGTGAAGCTGTCTAGCCATCCCATCCTCTGCCACCCCCTTCTGCCTTCATTAAATTCTCAAAGTGGGTCAGCAATATATATAAAGCTTAAGAAGTGCCCACCCCTCCAAGATAAAGGCTCCTGTTGTTTCTTCTGGGCCTGGGTTTCAGATACAGATGTCCTAACTCTGGGTCACCACGTGAATGATCAGGATGACCTCGAGCTTAGCTTGCAGAGTCACCCACAGGTCATGGCACTTAAATGAGGGGAGCCTGTGGCCTGGTCATCACCGACTCCGGCCTGCCTTCCTCCTCCCTGGGGAAGAGCGGCTGCCCAGGCCACACACTCGGCAGGCCTTGGCCAGTGCGCTCAGTGAATGGGTGAAACGTGAGCGGGGTTTTCCAGCCGACAAGGCCACAGTGACGCACTCAGAGGCGGCGGGGGTGATGGAGAGAGCCCTTTGGGGCTCGCGGCCAGCTCAGTGTCTTGCTGCCTGTGTGACCTCAGGAAGGTTACCGTGCCTTTCAGCTTCCAGTCACTCATCATGTAACATGGATAACATCATATTTATAAAGCAACATCTTTATAAAAGTAAGAACAGAAAGTTGCGGGGGCAGGGCCTCCGTCGAGTCGGGTGCAAGCATACCTTATCACATGTGTTTTCAGTAGTCAAGTCACCTTTGTGGAGGGTGAGTAGAGAGAACTTTCCTCGCTTAAAAATAAACGGCCTTGTAAGGATGGATGAAAGGGTGGACAGACGGACAGACTTTTTTAAAAGGAAGGAAATCCATCCACTGCTGTTTCCCAGCTCCCCAGGGCCTTTGCCCTGCTGGGGGGTGTTTTATGCACTTGGAGGCGCTCATGTGGTTACTGTGAGCCGGGGCCTGGCCCAGCAGCGCCGCAAAGGGCGTCTTCAGGCCAGAGTCCGGGAGCTGTGCCGGCCTGCGGTGAGGGGCGTGGCCCCCGCCCCAGGCGCAGCGGCAGGGTGCTGCCCGTGTCTGACGCTGCCGTTTTCATTTGGAAGGCAGGCAGTGTAACCACACACACACGCTAGAGCTGCCGGCACAGGTAACACCCAGGACACGCTCCCCTCACTGCTGTTCCTGCTCACAGAGGCAGTGACTCACGACAGAGGGCCGCTGTGAAACTCACGTCTTACCAGGGAGACTCTTCCTGGACTAAGTCCTGTGAGTTCAGTTTCACTCCAGCAGCGGCACGTGGAACGGGCAGCGCGATCTCAGGTCAGGCCCAGCTGCCTGGCCGCTTGACTGTGAATGCCCGCGGCAGACAACCAGGCCAGGAACCACGCGCGAGCCCTTGCTTACGCATATCCCTGTCCCCCCGCAAAGCCCCCTTGGCTGCCGGCTCCTCTGGGCACCATCAGCTTGCCTGTTGCCTTTCTCCTCCCATCTTATTTCATCTTCACGCTCCATGAGGCTTGTGGCGCTCACCTCCTCCTACAGCCGAGGAAATTGAGGTTTCAGCGGGTCAGGGCAGTTACCAAGGGTCCCACAGCTGGCTGTCGTTCAGTCATTCAGTCGTGTCCAGTGCTTTGCGACGCCGTGGACTGCAGCGCGCCAGGCTTCCCTGTCCTTAGTATCTCCCAGAGTTTCCTCACATTCATGTCCATTGAGTCAGTGATGCTATCCAACTGTCTCATCCTCTGTTGCCCCCTTCTCCTGCCTTCAGTCTTTCCCAGCATCAAGGTCTTTTCTAAAGAGTTGGCTCTTCACATCGGATGGCCAAAGTGTTTCAATGAATCAGTCCTTTCAATGAATATTCAGGATTGATTTTTTTTAGGGTTGACTGGTTTGATCTCCTTGCAGTCCAAATGACAAGAGTCTTGGTTCTCCAGAACTATGGTTCAAAAGCAGCAATTCTTTGATGCTTGGCCTTCCTTAAGGTCTGACTCTCACATCCATACATGACTACTGGAAATAGCTTTGACTAGACGGACCTTTGTTGGCAAAGTGATGTCTCTGCGCTGTCTAGGTTTATCATAGCTTTTCTTCCAAGAAGCAACCATCTTTTAATTTAATGACTGTAGTCACTGTCTACAGTGATTTTTAGAGTCCAAGAAAATCTATCACTGTTTCCACTTTTTCCCTTTCTATTTGCCATGAAATTATGGGACCAGATGCCTTGATCTTAGTTTTTTTAATGTTGAGTTTTAACCACAGTTGGTAAGTACAGAGATTAGGGCTCTTTATGTCTCAGCTGCACGTAGTTCCCACCATAGCTAAGTAGTGTTGCCAGCCAGAAAGCCAAAAACCAACTCCAGGGTTTTTATTTTTGTCCTAGACATGCAGTTGCTGGTGGCCTTAACCCAGAGTTCTAGTTACTCCTGAGCCTTCTTCCCACCCATTTCAGTTTTGGATTCACGTTGACTGTTTGGTCACGTGATTTCACAGCTCCCCGCAAATTAGAAGTTGCAAATCGGACAAAAAATGGGAGTCGTGGGAAGCCAGCAGAGACAGGATGTCCAGAGCCCAGAGAACCATCACGTGTCGTGGAGAGCTGGCGGCTGGCTCTGCCCCGGGGAGAGGCATCGGGGCCCCCGTGCCCTCACCCAGCAGGGAGGAGTGCCTTCATCCCATCTCTTCTCCAGTCCTTTCCTAAGCCACCCTAAGCTTGTTTTTCCTACTGACTATGTGTTTTTGTTAACGTCGAGCACATTTGTACATCTAATCCCTATTAATTCATAAGTGGTTTTGGACACAGCTCCTGAGAAGATTCTGCTCCATAATTATGAAAGTGAAGTCGCTCAATTGTGTCCGACACTTTGTGACCCCATGGACTGTAGCCTACCAGGCTCCTCCATCCATGGGATTTTCCAGGGAAGAATACTGGAGTGGGTTGCCATTGCTGCTGCTGCTGCTGCTGCTAAGTCGCGTCAGTCGTGTCCGACTCTGTGCGATCCCAGAGACGGCAGCCCACCAGGCTCCCCTGTCCCTGGGATTCTCCAGGCAAGAACACTGGAGTGGGTTGCGATTAACACCATATAATACCTAAGAGAAAGTGGAGTTATTCATTAGCATCATCTAAGTATTCAATCCGTCTTTCAGTTTCCCGCTTGTCCCTGCAGTGTCTTTTGTGGCTGTTTGGGTTCTGGGTTTTTTTTTGACAGGCTCCTCTCTATCACACGGAGCATTTATCCGTCTTATAGTTTCCTAGGGAGGCCATGAGAAATGACCACAAACTGGCACCCGCACGTAAAGCCGCAGAAGGTCCGCCGGGACCTCAAACCGCGGTGTGGGCGGGGCCGCGCTCCCTGGGCCCCGCCCCCGTCCAGCTTCCGGTGGCGCCGGGCGCGCCTTGGCCCTGGCTGTGTCGCTTCAGTCTCTCTCGCAAAGTCCCTTCTTCCCAGCACGATCACGATCACGGGATTGGGATGCAGACGTGTCTTTGGGGGCCGCCATTCAGCCAGCTCTGCAGTCCCTCCAGCCTCTCTCCAGCTAGGAGCCCCTCCTCCTGTTGGTTTTCTGGGACGGGGACTCTTGCCAAGTCCTGTAGGATGTCCCACAGTCTGGGTAGGTGTGATCCCTTCCTCGTGGTTAGGCTAGGCTCACCAGTTTTCAGCCGGCACGGGTGATGTGTGTCCTTAGGGGCCGCGTCCAGGAGTGGATGATGTCAGGTTGTCCTGCTGCTGATGAAGCCGTTCGTTTGCTAAGCTGGTAGTTGTCAGATGGCTGCGTTTTCCCTCTTGTAGTTCACAGGTGTTTGTAGAGTGAGACTGAATGTCTGGTACCCCGGTAGTTACAGTGGCTCCCCGAATTAATTATGCACTCGTCACCATTTTCACCAGTTATCGCACGCCACCATTCATTCCACACGTCACATCCTCTCTTCTCCCTGTCCCTTCAGACTTTCGTTTAAATACCCAGTATCCCTTAGACTTCTGAAGTTTTCGTCTTTTCTACTTGGAGGCAGTTCTGTAAAACTCTCTCCTTTTTCCGCTCTGGATGCACTGTTACTATGGTAACAACTGTTATCACAGGTAACTGTCGAGCACCTCCACCTACGTTATTTTCCCGGATTCCCGTAAGGAGATTGGAACGCGGGTGTCATCGTGTGGTCTTGGCACTGCTGAGCCTTGAACAGGGTCTGATTGAGGCTGTGTTCATGCTTCTAACGCCTGAGATGTTCCTCCATCCTCGTCAGGCGTCCGAGGGCCTGAAGAGGGGTCAGACTTTCTTTGAAGCTGTGCATCCTCCAGTTGAGTCCCATCCGTGCAGGGTGTGTAACTGAGCAGAGACAATGGCATTGGAGAACTGGAGGAGATGGTCATTTCCCTTCATGTCTTCATTTTATGGCTTGGGGGACCGAGGCTCAGAGAAGTTAACGACGTGCTTAGAGCCCCACAGCTGGGACTGGCAGAGATCTGAACGAAGCAGAGCCCGGAATTCAGCCTCTTCCTGGTAGGGATCTCCTTCCACTGCACCACAGCCCAGAAGCTGAGAAATGGGTGTTTAGATATTTACTTCCGTTTGGACCCTTACCCAGTGAATTTGAGCTGACTTGCCAAATAACTTAAATACGATTTAAATAGGAATTCTGTTCATAATAAGGAAACACAACCATGGGAAGCAGAGGTGGAGGGTTGCTGTATCATCAGTAGGGTCTTTGACCCGTTCTGACCTCATGGTGCTGGAGCCAAAGGGAAACGTGGTTAATTACAGAATCGATGTGGCCCAGAAGGAAAAGTTCTCCCAGTTCCTCAAGGAAACAAAGCTTTTCTGCCTTGGTTTTTCCAAGAGCTCACGGATATAACTGTGTTCGTTAAAGTAATGCCTGCAGCTATGCTTGCCCCAAATTTCAGGGGCTTAGTGAACACCTGAAGTTAATTCTGCTTCTGTGAAATCCAAAGCTGGTCTCCGGATGGTGGTTGGGCCAAGTCCCAGAGGAGCTGCAGCAGCCTGGCTTCTTCATGTGGCCCCGCGGGCTTCACGCGGCTTCAGAAAGAGACAGGCGCAGGCTTGGCGTCTGTGAGGGCTTCCGGGCCAGCCCAGAAGGGCCCATGACGCCCAGTCACGCCTGGCCAGTGCTCGGGAGGCTGAGACCGGTCCCTCACGTACCTGGAGAAGGAGCAGACGGGTTTGGTGGGCAGATGGCTGCGCCCTGTCTTGCTTGAATTTGGGTTTCATTTGGGGGGTGCGGGTGGGACGAGGGCGTTAGGGTCTCGACAACAGATTTGCTTTGCTAATTGCATTCTGTTCCGGGGAAAAAACAGTTTGGGTTTTGAAACTAGACCAGAGGGCGTGCTGCAGATCACCTGCGTGCGGAGCACCGGGTGTTCGTGTCCCTTTGAGGATAGAAAGCACTTCATCAAGTAATAGCACTTCATCAAGTAATAAAGTGAGAGTTTGTCATATATTTTCTTTTTTCTTTGCAGTGCTGTATCGAAAAGGCCCTCCGTTTTACCATGCAAGGTTTGGAGTGATTTTTTTTTTTTTCAGTTGGAGTGCAGTTGATTTACAGTGTTGTGTTGGTTTCAGGTGTACAGCAAAGCGATTGATACGCATACACATACATGCTTTACTTTTTAGATTCTTTTTTCATATAGGTTATCACAGAATATTGGGTAGAATTCCTTGTGCTATACAGTAGGTCCTCGTTCATTATCTGTCTTATACAGAGCAGTGGGTGTGTGTTCATCCCAAGCTCCTGATTTAATGGAGTGATTTTTAAATAAGGTAGTGACTTAAAGGGACAGGAGGAAATTTCTGAGCTCCAGTTTAATTTTCAGAGACACACGATTCCTCCTGGCCTAATAGGAGTCAAATTCCTCCTGGCCCAGTAGGAATCAACACTATAGGTCTGTACCTTGTACGTTAATGTCCTTACGCTATAAAACAAATAGGTCCGGATAGTAAACATTGAGTTACTCTATGTAGTTACTAATATAGAATAATTGTTCATCTTCATATCAGTGAGTGTTAGTATCTAAACAGGTGAGTGAATTCACAGCTTTCATGTTGGGAGAGAGATCCCTGTTCCTTTCCTGTAATAGCTGAAATCAGGCTGACTGTCTGTAATGTAAAGTATGAGTTTTTCATTAAAATATTTTTCCCAGGCATAGTTTAGGGGAATTCAGAACCGGATGATGTATGCTTCTGTCTTCTGCATTGTCGTTCTTTGGAGGACAGAGTTCTTTTTAAATGGGTTGACATAATGCTTTTCATTGCTGGAATGCCCCTACTGTGTTTTCTAGTTACTCTGTCATCGTGGAGCTGGTGGACGACCGTTTCCAGGGTGCTCCTCGCAGACCTCTCAGCTGGAGATCCCTGGCTGCCTTGAGCAGAGTTTCAGTCAGTGTCTCCAAGGTAACAGAGCATCAGCTTTGGGGTTCAGACGTCACTTAAACGGTTGAATCTTCATATTAAATGTTTCGGAAGCATGAAAGTCGTCTGTGGGCACCGCAGAGCATTTGTGCCAGAGGAGCTCTGGAAGCTGGCTGTCCTCTCATGCCCTCCCCTCTGCCCCCACCAGCGGGTACCCAGCTCCAGGGACTGAGCCCCAAGGTTCCCCGTGGGCATGGGTGTCAGTGAGCCTTACCTTCCTTCCCGGCAGCAGGACCCACCAGCGTGTGCTCAGAATCCACCCACACACATTCACACATGACTCAGAAAACATGGACACATTTGTTTTCACAGGTAGCAGGTCTCTCAGAGAAAGAAAGGGAATTAATACTTACTACTGAACACCTCTGATGACCCACCCGTAAGAATAAGACCCAGTTTCCCCCTCAGTCAGTCTCTCCTATCAGGGAGCTTCCATAACCCTCTTATCCTTCTCCATCAGAGGGCGGACAGACTGAAACCACAATCATAGGAAAGTAGCCAATCTGATCACATGGACCACAGCCTTGTCTAACTCAATGAAATTGTGAGCCATCCGTGTAGGGCCACCCAAAGCGGATGGGTCATGGTGGAGAGTTCTGACAAAATGTGGTCCACTGGAGAAGGGCCTGGCAAACCACTTCAGTATTCCTGCCTTGAGAACCCCGTAAACAGTATGAAAAGGCATGAAGATATGACACTGAAAGAGGAACTCCCCAGGTCGGTAGGTGCCCAGTATGCTACTGGAGATCAGTAGGGAAATAAATCCAGAAAGAATACAGAGATGGAGCCAAAGCAAAAACAATACCCAGTTGTGGATGAGGCTGGTGATAGAAGCAAGGTCCATTGCTATAAAGAGCAATATTGCGTAGGAACCTAGAATGTTAGCTCCATGAATCAAGGCAAATTGGAAGTAGTCAAACAGGAGATGGCAAGAGTGAATGTCGACATTTTAGGAATCAGCGAACTAAAATGGGCTGGAATGTGTGAATTTAATTCAGATGACCATTATATCTACTACTGCGGGCAGGAATCCCTTAGAAGAAAAGGAGTAGCCATCATAGCCAACAGAAGAGTCCGAAATGCAGTATTTGGACGCAGTCTCAAAAACAACAGAATGATCTCTGCTCGTTTCCAAGGCAAACTGTTCACTACCATGGTAATCCGAGTCTATGCCCCCAACAGTAATGCTGAAGAGGCTGAAGCTGAACGTTTCTATGAAGACCTACAAGACCCTCTAGAACTAACATCCAAAAAAGGTGTCCTTTTCATTATAGGGGACTGAAATGCAAAAGTAAGAAGTCAAGAAACACTTGGAGTAACAGGCAGATTTGACCTTGGAGTACAGAGTGAAGCAGGGCAAAGAACACACTGGTCATAGCAAACACCTTCTTCCAACAAAACAAGAGAAGACTCTACATGTGGACATCACCAGATGGTCAACACCAAAATCAGATTGATTATATTCTTTGCAGCCAAAGATGGAGAAGCTCTATACAGTCAGTGAAGACCAGAAGCTGACTGTGGCTCAGATCATCAGCTCATTATCCCAAAATTCAGGCTTAAATTGAAGAAAGTAGGGAAATCCACTAGGCCATTCAGGTATGACCTAAATCAAATCCCTTACAATTTTACAGTGGAAGTGAGAAGTAGATTTAAGGGCCTAGATCTGATAGACAGAGTGCCTGATGAACTATGGACGGAGGTTCGTGACATTGTACAGGAGACAGGGATCAAGACCATCCCCAAGAAAAAGAAATGCAAAAAAGCAAGATGGCTGGCTGAG
>SJYT01051725.1:514703-538640 GCA_006410635.1 Cephalophus harveyi | reverse complement strand
AGAGTTCCAGAAAAACATATATTTCTGCTTTATTGACTATGCCAAAGCCTTTGACTGTGTGGATCACAATAAACTGTGGAAAATTCTGAAAGAGATGGGAATACCAGACCACCTGACCTGCCTCTTGAGAAACCTGTATGCAGGTCAGGAAGCAACAGTTAGAACTGGACATGGCACAACAGACTGGTTCCAAATAGGGAAAGGGGTACGTTAAGGCTGTATATTATCACCCTGCTTATTTAACTTATATGCAGAGTACATCATGAGAAACGCTGGACTGAAAGAAGCACAAGCTGGAATCAAGATTGCCAGGAGAAATATCAATAACAGATATGTAGATGACACCACCCTTATGGCAGAAAGTGAAGAGGAACTAAAAAGCCTCTTGATGCAAGTGAAAGAGGAGAGTGAAAAAGTTGGCTTAAAGCTCAACATTCAGAAAACTAAGATCATGGCATCTGGTCCCATCACTTCATGGCAAATAGATGGGGAAACAGTATCAGACTTTATTTTTCTGGGCTCCAAAATCACTGCAGATGGTGATTGCACCCATGAAATTAAAAGACGCTTACTCCTGGGAAGGACAGTTATGACCAACCTTGACAGTGTATTAAAAAATAGAGACATTACTTTGCCAACAGAGGTCTGTGTAGTCAAGGCTATGATTTTTCCATTAGTCATGTGTGGATGTGGGAGTTGGACTGTAAAGAAAGCTGAGTGCCAAAGAATTGATGCTTTTTGAACTGTGGTGTTGGAGAAGACTCTCGAGAATCCCTTGAACTGCAAGGAGATCCAACCAGTCCATCCTAAAGGAGATCAGTCCTGAGTGTTCATTAGAAGGAATGATGTTGAAGCTCAAGTCCAATACTTTGGCCACCTGATGTGAAGAGCTGACTCATTTGAAAAGACCCTGATGCTGGAAAAGATTGAGGGCAGGAGAAGACGGGGGACGACAGAGGATGAGATGTTTGGATGGCATCACCGACTCAATGGATATGAGTTTGGGTAAACTCAGGGAATTGGTGATGGACAGGGAGGCCTGGTGTGCTGCAGTCCATGGGGTTGCAAAGAGTCAGACACGACTGAGCGACTGAACTAACTGACTAACTGAACACCTTATGTCTTCTCCACCATCCTGTTATCTGAAGGGCAAGGAGTCAGTGTTAGGGAGGTCGGGTGATAAATCCGCGCTCACGCAGCTCGTGTGCAGAACTGGATTCAAGTCCAGGGCCCCTTGAGCTCCTGGCTTGTGTGCGCCTCCATCCCACTCCCAGCAGGATAGGAGGGACGGTACACCCTGTACCTGGACTACAAGCCATGAACGTGCGCTGTCCTCTTATTAGTAGTTCCGAGCTCCCTGTCCTGCTGCTGGAGGATCGGGTGGCCCTGGGGGAGGGCCCAGCGGGAGCCCATGGCAGCTGCCTGCGTGCCAGCTAATCTGCTGAGGTGTTAGCCTGTGAAAGTGGCTTTGTCCTGTAGAATCAGGGGGTCTGTGCTGACCCCAGGGCTGAGTACTTTAAACGCCGTGTCTGTAGTCAGCGTATCTGCTGTGTTTGTGTTCGCCTGCCGTGTCAGCGACGACCAGATGGCAGATCTTGGGTTTGGAATGCCCGGTTACGTTCCTGAGGGGAGACGGCCATGCTTGTGAGTTGCGAGGGGGTGGAGGGGCCCACGTTTGTTGCACGCGCACTCAGGTTTGTATTTCTGTTTTGTGCAACACGGAGTTTGTTTTTCCATGTCTCCTTAGGAACTTATGCTGTGCTATTTGATTAAACCCTCCACCATGACTGACAAGGACATGGAGTCACCCGAATGTATGAGACAAATTAAAGTTCAAGTAAGTGAACTCCGAGCCAAGTTCACGTCATCGGGAAGGCTCTGCCCGTCGCGTTGTATCTGTCCGCTGGAAGGTGTGGGCCCCAGACAGGACAGGATCAGCGCCTCCCCTCTGCCCTCCGAGACCCTTCCCCGCGGAACCCAGCCTCGCTCCCCCTCAATCCCGTGGCCCCGCGGCCTCGATGCCCTCTGGTTTCTATCCCCAGCGCTCGGCCAGAACCACCTGCACTGCCGGCCTGGGGCCAGCCCGGCCTTTCCTGGTGCTCAGTCCCCGAGACAAGGGTCGCTGACAGCCTGCTGCCCCCTTGAACTTGCGGTCTGGCTCCGGGGCCTGGGCCGGGCTGAGGCTCCCCATCTTCCTGGAGGGTTTTTCTCCGCCGGGACTGCCAGTCCACCCTCACGTTGCCCAGTCTTGGTTAATACTCTGTCCCTGCTTGTTCCCGCGCCCCACACCCTGCTGTCGGCCTGCGGAGTCCGTCTCCAGGGCCTCATCCCGCTGTTTGTCCTTACCATGTCCACGGGGTTAGATTTTCAGTAAATCCCACTCCAGACTCTGGAGTCCCTTCTCTGTGCTGCCCCAGACACACCAGAGCCGTCACGGACCCGGTTCTGTGTCAGACGTCGGGTTCACGCCAGCACTCCTGTTCCCGGAAGGGTGCTGCCAGACAACCGCCGCTGCGGCCAGGGGAGCTCTGAGGATCCTGGGGCTCTGCCCGTAGGTGCCGTTTCCACGCTGGGGTTGCCGCATTCGCCTTCCTCCCGTGATGAGTTGCGAGGAACAGGAGCAGGTGCCGTCCCCGTAGAGACAGGCGGCTGTGAGACATCCCTGTGATGCCGCGTGTCTAGCGTGTTCGTGTATTTCTGCTTCCGAAATTCAGCCACCTTTGTGTTTGGATTGGTTCCAGGAGGTGATTCTCAGCCGTTGGGTCTCTTCACGGGAGAGGAGCGACCAGGACGAACTGTAACAATTCAGCCTCAGGTTTCTAGTCTCTCCGGCAGATACCCCTGAGGTTCCTGCATAAACCAAATGCAGGCGAGGTAAAAAGTCCTTTCATGGTAATCACCCCTTAATGTAAAAGTTGTAAAGGGCATGGTGCTCCCGGCACCAGAAAGTGTTAGTATTTTAAAAGTTAAAATTCACAGAGGAAATCAGCCCTGTGCAGGGACCACAGGTTCTGTCCTTGGATTGCTCGCTCACCGACCCCCAGCCTCTCGCCCTGGCGCCTCAGCGGTTCTGGGAGCCGGAGTCTTCCAGCAGCAGGGAACTTCGGTTAGTCTCTGATTTTACCTGAAATGGTGGTTTCACCGCAGGCGGCTCAGCCCTGTCCACCTGCCTCTTGAAACCCACGTCGAGTCTGTCCTGGAGGAGGGTGCTCTGTCCACAGGTCTCAGCTCTCCAGGAACTTCAGCCAGTTACCCCAACACAGAAAATTCCATGTACTGTCTCCCAAGGATTGCTGTGTCATAAGAAGCATTTTAAGACAAGTTACCTCATTATTTCTCAGTGACCTCATCGGTGGGCGTGTTGTGTAGAGCACACAGCAGTATGGTACAGGCTAGATGAGGGTTGTATATTGCTTCACCGAACTTGTTATGAAATAAAAATATGTGGTGAGAAAAATGAATCGAGGTGTTTGGTGAGTGCGATTAATGTTTCATAAAACACACCAGATGAAGTAAGTAAAACTACTTTGTTTAAAAAAAGAAAAGGAAAACAGAATTGTGTAGCTGACAATGAAGAGTGTTACCTGAGGGCCAGGAGTGAGTCGGGATGAGTGAGCAGTGTCTGAGATTCAGTGCCCAGATCCACGCCCCGGGGGGCAGGCTTCTCCTTGGCACTGACTACCCCAGAAGCAGACAGTTAAGAACCATCTTTGGAAGCCGTGCGATGGGAAAACCAAGGCAGGCCTGTTTGCGTCCCGCTCACCTTGGTGTCGGAGCTCCTGGCGACCGAAGTTCTGCTTGAGGCTGTGTGTACCATGCGCTGCTTCTCTCCTCCTCCCAATCCTCCTCTCGCAGCCAGATGGTTAAGTCTGCGCCTTCAGATCTGGCGTCCAGATGATGGAGCTCTGTTCACCCCCTCCCCACTTCAGACCAGTAACGCCCGGTGTGAAAGCACTCTTTGCTCTTCATTAGTAACAGGACAAGTTGGTCAGCATTTTTATCATCCACCTTGCTTACTCCAGGCTCCCTTAGACAAAGGCTTGGCTTTGAATCATCACTTCCTTGAAACCTTGACAAGTCAGCAAAAAAAGTTTCCAGAGCTGTCTCCTTCCTGTGTGATTTATCCTTCGTGAGGCCGTTTCTTTCCAAGCCTAATCGGGGCATCGAATGCCTTAATGGCAGATACTCTTGCCATCATGAATCCTTCACCAGAGGATCATCACCCTCTCAGCCATCGAGATACTGTGTCATCAGTTAATAGCCTCAAAGATTGTGGTGACTCCTTGGAATAAAGGCTCCAGAAAAGGTGTAGGAAAGCATGAAGACCACAGTTATGACTTGTAACTGAAGCTCCGGAAGGGTGCCTACAAGTCTTGAGGGAAAGATTCTGCCCCATCATGTATGGTTTGAATACCGGCTAGCCGGCCGTGCACTCTGAGCATCAGAGGATGATACACCAGCCGAGGTTAGAGACGGCCCTGGAGTAGACCCACCAGCCAAGGTTAGAGAAAGCCCTGGAGGAGACCCACCAGCCGAGGTTAGAGACGGCTCTGGAGGAGATACGCCAGCTGTTAGATACAGCTCTGGAGTAGATATACCAGCCGAGGTTAGAGACAACTCTGGAGGAGATACGCCAGCCGAGGCTAGAGACAGCCCTGGAGTAGACCCACCAGCCGAGGCTAGAGACGGCTCTGGAGGAGATACACCAGCCAAGGTTAGAGACGGCCCTGGAGGAGATACACCAGCCGAGGCTAGAGACAGCCCTGGAGGAGATACACCAGCCGAGGCTAGAGACGGCTCTGGAGGAGATACACCAGCCTATACAGCTCTGGAGGAGATACACCAGCTGAGGTTAGAGACGGCCCTGGAGGAGATACACCAACCGAGGTTAGAGACGGCTCTGGAGGAGATACGCCAGGCGAGGTTAGATAGAGCCCTGGCGTAGACACACCAGCCAAGGTTAGATACAGCTCTGGAGGTGATACACCAGCTGTTAGATACAGCTCTGGAGTAGATACACCAGCCAAGGTTTTGGTTTACGTCACCCTCAAAGTCTCCAGCTGAAAGCGGGTTCAGCTTACCTGTGGAAGCGTTAGACCTAACACCTCTTTCTTACCTTCTGAAATGTACAAGATGGCATTTGTTTGGAGTAGGAAATGGCAACCCACTCCACCATTCTTGCCCGGAGAATCCCATAGAGGAGTCTGGCAGGCTACGGTCTATGGGGTCTCAAAGAGTTGGGCACAACTGAACACCTGAGCATACATATGCTGTGACGTTTGTTTTCAAAAAAAAAGTTGAGTTTCATCAAGATAGGCAGTTGGCCCTGTGGTGCAGCCCCTCCGGCAGTTTCTGGGGTTTGCTGCTGCAGCTTGCCCACCCCGCCTTCAAAGCATCAGACTCACGTGGTTCTTAAATCTCACAGGCCTTCCAGGCCAGCTTAAAAACCAGAGTCTCACCAGATCCTCACTCCCCGTCGCTTTTCTAACTCTTCCTCTGTGCCAGCATGGGCTCAGTGGCATCACACTGACTGGTTTGCATCCAACTTGACCACTTACTGACTGTGAGACCCTAACTCTGGTTTCTTCATGTGTTAGGAGGGATTAGTGTTACCAGCATACACACACAGTGGAACAGACTGTTCAGCCACAAAAAGGAAAGAATACTGACCCACGCTCCAACACAGACGGACCTCGGAACATTACGCCAAGTGAGAAAGCCGACACAAAAGGTCACATACTGTGTGACTGCGGTCATATACGCAAGTAGATACGTCCATACAGAACTCAGGTTGGTGTGGTCACCAGAGTCTACAGTGAGGGGGGATGGGGACAAACTGGTTAGTGGGTATGGACTCTCCTTTCGGGGCAATGAAATGTTCTAGAACCAGATAGAGCTGCTGGTTGTACGACATTGTGCATGTACTAAATGCCATTAAATTGTTCAGTTTTTATATCTTTGTATTTTGCATAAAAATAAAAGTTAAATATCATTAACGTGATGTGAATCTCACCTCAATAAGACAAAGTGAAAATAATGATACAATGTTACTGGGAATTCCCTGGCAGTTCGGTGGTTGGGACTTGGTGCTTCACTATTGTGGGCCCAGGTTCAGTCCCTGGTCAGGGAACTAAGATCCTGCAGAAGCCGTACACTGTGGCCAAAAGTAATAATGACGTTACTGACCCCAGCAGGTTGCTGGAGGATGCAGTCGGTTGATCCGCGCAAGGTTCTTTAGCTCAGAGCCTGGCCGTGACACCCTTCAGCACTTTGCAGATGTGACATTTCATTTGGAGGGGGGGCGGTCACCGCATCCTTGGAGCCACAGTGTACCCCATCCGTGACGGCTGTTAGTAATACTTGTTGATGGTGATCACCATAGGTTGATCCTCTTAGCTGCAGTTCTAGAAACTGACCTTTTCTCATCTCAGCTCCAGACTGTGAGGGGAAATGATGGCATCTTTGCCTTCCCTGTCCTAGAGTTCCCTCATAATGAGATTCAGTTCTCTTTAAAAAAAAAAAAAAAAAGAAGCTATTTATATGTAATGCTCAGCTCCCACTCATATTGGTTTAATATATAACATTAAACCAGTGTGAGTAGGACACCATTTTAGGCAGGTTGACCAGGCTCAACCTGGTTAGGTTTCCCAGAGTTTCTGAGCCTAGTATACAGATCTGAAAGTTCACTGTTACTTATCGATAAACTTTTTTTTCAATCTTCATTTATTTTTAGCTTTTTTGTTAAAGCATTTTCATTTTCTCTTAAAAAATGCTCTTGAATGTGGGTTTTCATTTTCTCCTGTGGGAAAAGTACTTAGGCTAAAAAGAAATTAAATGTTTCTCCTCTCCATCCCCCACCTCCCATTTATAATATTTATTGGATTTTCCTGGTTGTAAGAGTAATCCAGCACGTTGTGGAGGCTTTGGAAAAATACCTTCGTGTGGGTGCGTTTAGTCCCGAGCATCAGCGACTCTCAGGCACGGTCTGGCGTTGCTGGAAACAGGAGCCTGGCTGTCATCATCCCAGGAGCGCTGAGGGGACAGACGAGTGCCCAGGGCCACACCGACCGCGGTGCTGCCGAGCAGTGCACTTGGGGGCCCCTGGGGGACCGCTGGCACGCATTCGGGGCGGAGTCGGCCAGTCGCCAGCAGTGACTCTCCTGCAGTTCCCGTGTGGCCAGTGAGATCGCGGGGACGACAGATTCTCCGTCCACAGTTCTACGCAACTGAGCCGCGCTGCCGTCTGCTGGTGCTGTTCTGATGCTTCACTTCTTTCACTGGGGTAAAACCTGTACGCTGCGATTCTGTGAGCAAGGGATTTGTAGCCTGTGTGCCTCAGCTGGTAAAGAGTCTGCCTCCAATACGGGAGACCTGGGTTCAGTCCCTGGGTTGGGAAGATCCACTGGAGAAGGAAACCGGCTACCCACTCCAGTATTGTGGGCTGGAGAATCCCATGGACTGTATAATCCATGGGGTCGCAAAGAGTTGGACATGACTGAGCGACTTTCACTTTCGAGTGAAAAAATACGAGGTTGATTGCTGCCAGTCACCTCTGGGGTGCAGAGCAGCCCTGAAGATAGGGAGTGGGGATCTTGAAAGCTTTGTCTGAAAATCAGGGTCACACGGCACTGAGAGAAAGGAGCATGAAATTAGGGTTTCTAGTATTTACCGATGCTTATTGTTTCAGTGTGTTTCTTCTGTTCATATTTGAATGCCGGTGAAAGCAGAATCCTCATCTTCTCCTTTATCTCCCCTCACGATGGCAAATCGCTGACCCAGTTTCCTGGGTCACCCTGCGTACCGCCGGTCACTTGCTGGTAGCTGGATGCTGGAGGTGACCGCACGGGCTTTGCTCTCGAGCCTGGTCTGAACCCTGGTTTTGCCACTGACTGCCTTTGGGGAAGTCGGTTTCCCTTCTCGCGCGCACAGTTGGCATGCTGTAAGCAGCAGGCTCACAGAACGGTCTTAGGGATTGAAAGGGAAGAGTAGGAAGCGTGTGCTCTGGCGTGGAGTTGCACATGAACGCTCATCACATGCAGCTGTTATTACTAATAGTAACAGTCGAGTGAAGAACCGGGCCTGGAAGCGGAATCCTGAGACAGCGTGAGCAGAAAGGGGGAAGGTGGGCATGCCCTCCACGCTCAGTGTTCCTCTCATCTTCACCTGCTGAGGTCTTTATGGTCCCTTGAACGCACAGAATAGCAGGCACAGTTGTTTAAGGCGGCCTCACCCTCTGGGTAGCAAGTTTTGTGTTTCTTACAGAACAGTCCTGAAAACGTAAGAAACGGGGGTCTGCCTGCATGTTCTGCCACTGGAGTTGCCAGGGCTGGAGCGCTGACCAGTCAGTACCTCTCTAGAAGCAAGCTTCAGGATCTAAATATCTTTGTTGTTCATGCACTAAGTCTTGTCCAGCTCTTTGTGACCCCGTGGACTGCAGCACACCAGGCTCCTCTGTCCTCCACTGTCTCCTAGAGTTTGCCCAAATTCGTGCCCATTGGGTCACTGATGCTATCTAATCATCTCATCCTCAGCTGTCACTCTCCTTTTGCCTTCAGCCTTTCCCAGCATCAGGGTATTTTCCAGTGAGTCAGAACTTTGCATCAAGTGGCCAAAGTATTGGAGCTTCAGCGCCAGTCCTTCCAATGAATATTCAGGACTGATTTCCTTTAGGATGGACTGGTTTGATCTGCTTGCAGTCCAAAGGACTCTCAAGAGTGTTCTCCAACACCACAGTTCAAAAGCATTGATTCTTCGGTGCTCAGCTTTCTTTATAATCCAACTCACATCCATACATGACCACTGGAGAAACCATAGCTTTGACTATGGTCCAAAGATGGACCTTTGTCAGCAAATAATGTCTCTACTTTTTAATATGCTGTCTAGGTTTGTTATAGGTTTTTTTCCAGAGAGCAAGCATCTTTGAATTTCATGGCTGCAGTCACAGTCCATGGTGGCTTTAGAGCCCAAGAAAATAAAATCTGCCACTGCTCCCACTTTTCCCCCTTCTGTTTGCCATGAAGTGGTGGGACCAGATGCCATGATCCTAGTTTTTTAAATATTGAGTTTCAAGTCAGCTTTTTCACTCTCCTCTTTTACCTTCATCAAGAGGCTTAAGTTTCTCTTCACTTTCTGCCATTAGAGTCATATCAGCTGCTTATCTGAGGTTATTGATATTTCTCCTGACAATCTTGATCCCCACTTGTGATTCATCCAGCCCAGTATTTCACATGATGTACTCTGCATATAAGTTAAATAAGCAGGATGACAATAGGCAACCTTGACGTACTCCTTTCCCAATTTTGAACCAGTCCATTGTTCCATGTCTGGTTCTAACCATTGCTTCTTGACCTGTGTACAGGTTTCTCAGGAGGCAGGTAAGTGTTCCCATCTTTGTTGTCATCCACACAGTCAAAGACTTTAACATAGTTAATGAAGCACAAGAATATATATATATTTTTAATTTCCTTGCTTTCTCCATGATCCAGTAAATGCTGATAATTTGACTTCCGGTTCCTCTTCCTTTTCTAAATCCAGCTTGTACAGCTGGAAGTTCTCAATTCACATGTTGCTGAAGCCTAACTTGAAGGATTTTGCGCATTACTTTGCTAGCATGTGACGTTGTACGGTAATTGGAACATTCTTTGGCATTGCCCTTCTTTGGTATTAGAATGAAAACTGACCTTTTCCAGTCCTCTGGCCTCTGCTGACTTTTCCAAATTTGCTGGCATATTCAGTGTAGAGCTTTAAAATGTTTGAAAGTGAAAGTCACTCAGTTATGTCTGACTCTTTGCGACCCCATGAACTATACAGTCCATGGAATTCTCTAGGCCAGAATACTGGAGTGGGTAGCCTTTCCCTTCTCCAAGGGATCGTCCCAACTCAGGGATCAAACCTAGGTCTCCCGCACTGCAGGCAGATTCTTTACCGGCTGAGCTATCAGGGAAACCCCAAATATGTTTATTAAGTAAGGTAAGGTAAGGTGAAGTCGCTCAGTCGTGTCCGACTCTTTGCGACCCCATGGACTGTAACCTACTAGGCTTCTCCGTCCATGGGATTCTCCAGGCAAGAATACTGGAGTGGGTTGCCATTTCCTTCTCCAGGGGATCTTCCCGACCCAGGGAACGAACCTGGGTCTCTCGCATTGGAGGCAGAAGCTTTAACCTCTGAGCCACCAGGGAAGCCCTAAATATGTTTATTACTAAGTAATTATTGGTACTTTGCAGATGGGTTTGGGTTTTGGAAATCGGACATGATTTGGTGCCCACACTGGGGAATAAGATTAGCTGGATAGTTTATCAGGTTGGTCAGAAACAAAGAGTTCTGGAAGCATTATCCAAAGACGAACTCTGAGCTGTTTTGCTCACTGGCTCAAGTCTGATCATTTGGGTATAAAAATCCTAATGTGCTTGTTAAGAATCATTATGGTTACCCATCCCAGTTGTCCCCTTCCTCCTCCTGAAGGTGTTAGAGAAAGAAGACAGACTTCCATTGTGTCTGAATTCCACACTTTCAGTGGGCAAAGGAGATGTGTTGCTATGATAACCCCAACACCCCCAGCTCTTCACATCAGGCCAGGAGATGAGAGGAAAACGGACTGACTGTGAAATTCCCAATCCCGTTTGTGTGCATGGACACGCAAAGTGGTTCAGGAGACTGCCCGATTCTCAGCTCAGATTCTGAGACCTTTTTTCTTTTTTTTTCCCCCCTACTATTGATTATTAAAAAGTTGTGTGTGTTAAGTCTCCTCAGTCACGTCCGACTCTGCAACGCTATGGACTGTTACCGTGTGCTGTTTCTGTAAAAACAGCAAGGTGAGGGCACTCATTACTAAATAAAACTGTAAAGGTCTGAGGCACCATCCTAGCGATCCCCGCTTTCTGGATTCACATTGAAAGGTGACTTTGTTCAGCGCCAGTTACTCTATAGGAAGAGTTTTCACTGCTCTGTGGATGAAAGATACATGCCGCCACTTCATGCTTTAACATGGACCCTGAGCTACTAGGGAAGGCATTTTGGTAGTAGCACTTGAGTTCAGTCACTCAGTCGTGTCCAGCTCTCTGCAACCCCATGGACCGCAGCACGCCAGGCCTCCCTGTCCATCGCCAACTCCCGGAGTTTACCCAAACTCATGTCTGTTGAGTCGGTGATGCCATCCAACCATCTCATCCTCTGTCCCCTCTTCTACAACTTTGAAAACCCAGGGCCTTTTTTATTCATTTCGTAAATTCTTTCACTGCAGGAGGCTGAAACAGGCAGAAAGGAAAGCTGTAACTTTTTTATTAACCATGGTTTAAGGCATGTGGAAACCTAGCATCTGTTCCAGGTAGGAACCCCCGGACACCCCGTCCTGTCCCGTCTGCTCTCAAGCACCGCACGCTCAGCACGAGCCGCTTCCCGGGCGAGGGCCCGTCTGGGGACTAGGGGGGTCGGTGACATAGAAGCCTCGCTCTTCTATCGCGCGGTAGAGCGTGATGTACTTGGAAGCCTTCCTCGTCCTCGGGACCACGAACTTCTCCGTGAACTCGTCTCGGTCCAGCGGCTCCTCGCCCTCTGTGGCGAGGACGCAGTTAATGAACGCGAGGGCGTAGCTGTAGCAGTTGTGGCGGTCCTCTTCATACCTTACAAGGGCGAGGGTGTCGAGAAGACAAGGGTTAGCCCTGAGCTGCCCGAAGCCTTCCGTCGTCTTAATCCCTCTGCGAGCTGGGCCCCCATGTGAGCCGGGCCCCTTGATGGCAAAGCATCCAGAAGTGTGGTTCTGAGGGACACTTGGCATCTGGGCCCGTTTCTGCTTGCAGTGCAGAAAGGACTCACCGGAATGTCCAGAGTGGTGACCTAGGTTACAACTAAGTGCCGATTGGGGGAACTCAGTTTCCCTGAAGACCTGTGTTCTAGAAGTGGGATTCCATGTCTTATGATATCCCACCGTGTTTAAGGGCTTCCCAGGTAGCTCAGCGGTAAAGAATTCGCCTGCCAATGCAGGAAACGCTGGTTCGATCCCTGGGTCGTGAAGATCCCCTGGAGAAGGAAATGGCAAAATCCACTCCAGTATTCTTGCCTAGGAAATCCCGTGGATAGAAGAGCCTGGCAGGCTACAGTCTGTGGGGTTGCAAAGAGTCGACTTAGCAATTAAACAGCAGTGTCTAAACTTATTTCAAGGAAAGCGTCAGAACAACTTAAGTCTACAAGCATTACTGTATACCTCTTCTACAGTGACGAGGGGGCATGGAATCGAGAAGTTAATTTCAAAATAGCTGAAACTTAACACGCGGGGAGCTTTAGATAGGTTTACATTTTGAACATTTAAATTTTTTTAAGGGAACATAAGACTGTGGGTTTTGCTGTACATATTATTAAATGTCTTGTGTGTGTTCAGTTGCTCGATTGTGTATGATTCTTTGCAACCCTTATGGACTGTAGCCCGCCAAGGTCCTCTGTTCATGGAATTTTCCAGGCAAGAATACCGGAATGGGTTGCCATTTCCTTCTCCAGGGGATCTTCCCGAACCAGGGATTGAACCCGCATCTCCTGCGTCTCCTGCATTGGCAGGCGGGTTCTTTACCACTGAGCCACTGGGGAAACCTGTTAAATGTCAAGTATCTAAAAATACCTAATCAAATAACTAAAATAACTTCAGAACTAAGTTCTGGTCCTTTTCAAAGGTGGTAGAGTGCTGTGGTTCTAATGTGTAAAGGTGTGCTGGCTCACTTCTGCAGTAAACCCCAGTCATTCAACCCCTGCTTCGTTCTGTTACAGATGCACCTGTCTGGGTACTGGCTCAACATGAAAGCCGGGGCAGCTCAGCGTCCTCGGGGAGCTGGGATCACACCTGGCAGTGAGCGAGGGCCCTGTCCTACCTGTGAGGCAGCCAGGCCCCCGTGGCGGAGAAGTCCTCCAGGTACTTGTCCCACTGGTCCAGCAGTCCAAACAGGCCTGGCCGCAGGAGCGGGACGCTCACACTCTGCTCCCAGCCCACCTCATCTCGCTGGACACCATGTACCGTGTAGTTATACACGACTCCTGCGGCCAAAACCACAGTCACGCAGAGGCATCAGGGGAAACGCCCCCACCCCCAGTACCATCGGGGTGACTGCACCCAACAGAAACCCAGGTCGCTGGCACGCCCCTCCTCCGGGGACCATCTGCCTCCCCTGCTCCCCGCACCTGAGGTCACCCCAGAGAAACGAGACAGTGAGATGGCCTGAGATTGTCATCTCCAGCGATTCTTGTGGAAGCTCTGCTTACAAAGGAGTCTGTCTGGTTTCCTTAAGTGAGCAGCAGGCTTCTCTTGACAAAGACCGGTGCACCTTGGCACGCTTACACCAGTCGCTGCGTTCAAAACCCAGTCCTCGCTGTCTGTTCCCAGTGTCAGCGTTCTCTGATCTTTTTTAAAGCAGCCCTTTGCAGGCCCCACCACGTGTTCAGCTGCTGTGCCCCTCCCCACCGGTTTATCGCTGAGGTCCCTGCCTGGCCCCTGAAGAGGGAGCACCCAGTGGCAGTGGGCTGAGTACAGCTTTGAGAGCAGAGGGTCTGCTCCTAACGCAAGAGGAGGACTTGGACAGCTCGATCTCTGGATGTCTGTTGCTTCTTGTCTTAAAAATCTAACAGAAAGACTCACAGGTTGGTGGTGGTTTGAATGTTTGGAGACACTCCTTTGAGAGCGTTCCGATCCTGAGGGTTGTTTGTGATATTGTTGCAATACTTTTTGTCTAGAGACACTGCTCTCTCCTAACCGGGTATTGTGGGAACTTCTTGAGCTGTGAGAACGCACTTACCACCTGTGTTGGTTATTCCCACGTGAAGATCAGACCTTCCGTCGTACTCCCTGAAAGACACAAGTGCGTTCCGGTTGTCTCATGTGCACAGATTTGGCAGCTGGAGTTGGTATTTAAGGTGGGCGGAGAGTGATGGGCCTCCCCTCTTGGCTGGTACCGGAACTCGGTACCAGCGGCCAGCTGGGTGGAAACACCAGCAGAGCCACTGACCTGTGCCCCCGCTGCATTTTCTTGGCTCCCAGTCCTGAAGTGAGTGTTCTGGAAGGCCTGCTCTGCTGGAGCAAGAAGCTGCCTGACGCCCGGCTCCGCAGCAGTGGGATCCACCTGGCAGGCAGCTGTCGAGGAAGCTCCCTGTTACTTGTTCCTCCCTCCTCGTGTGTTGGGGGAGCCAGTTCCTCACCACACGGGTGAAAGGGTCGTGAGTGCAGCTCAGTGGGTGTCTACCTCTGAAACGAACACCGCCCGTTCCTTGAAGCCTGTGACCACACTTGCTTTTCCTGAAATGATTCTTCACCCCACCCTGACATTAGATGTAGAACTCCAGGCGATTTAAGCTCCATATAGGATCCCAGATCATCGCTCACTCACCTTGAGATTTTCCCACCTTTAACATGGAAATAGCATAAGCCTCTTAGCGAGCTGGTTGTTAGGGTGAAATGCCTACTGAGTGCCGCCACGCAGAGGTGTCACATGAACCAGGCCACTTTTAAATGACAGCTCTTTCGTCAGACCACAGGTCTGGATGTCTGGTTCCTCGTTAAAGCAAGAAGTCCTGGGCTTTAAAATGGCCCAAGGACACGGAGGTGGCACTAATGGTAGAGAACCCGCCTGCCAATGCAGGTTAGACGTAAGAGACACGGGTTCGATCCCTGGGTGGGGGAGATCCCCTGGAGAAGGAAATGGTAACCCACTCCAGTACTCTTGCCTGGGAAATCCTGTGAACGGGAGCCTGGTGGGCTACAGTCCGTGGGATCGCCCAGAGTCGGACACGACTGAAGCGACTTAGCACGCACGCAAGGACACAGATGACTGCTCCGTCTTCTTCAGAGCAACTCCCCCCCCCCACCCCAACACCCAGAGTTGTCCTGTTGCAGCCACTGTGAGTTTTCTGCGGTCCTGCGAGTTCAGAGGTTGAGAATGAAGCTGGGAAAGGCAGACAGTCTTGAGCGGCTGGTCACGGCGCTGGCCCTGGACGCGCGCTCCCCGTGTCTGCAGCCCGCGTTTCCCACCTGAGTCCCAGGGGTCCATCCCACTCCCACCCTCCTCCCTTTCCTTCAGCTGCTTCAGTCACGTAACAGGTGTCAACTGCAGGCCGGTCGTTTGTAGCGAAGGGCCAGGGACCCAGCGGGAAATAAGATGAGGTCCCTGCCTCACAGAGTTCCCTTGCTTCCAGAGAGGACATTTTTAGTTTAGTAAGTTTTTGATAGCCTGGAAAGTGTTAGAGAACCGTGTGAGAGGGGCAGGGCCAGGCCACCCCTATGCCATATGACACTTTTGTACAGATTAAGAAAAGGTGACCCTTCTTGCAGATGCAGTTCTGCCCAGGGTGAGTGGGACTCCGGCCGAGTTTCAGTGTACAAGTGGCCAGGTGCCTTTGTGCAGTCCACAACCTGCGCAGCCGTATGTGGCTGCCCTGGGGGAGCCTCATCCGGTTAGACCACAGCCTTGGCGATTCCTCGAGTCCCTGCTGGTTCTCTTTGGTGACATAGATGAAGTTGTCTCAAGGTGGGTTGTGGAGCCGGTTCTGAGAGTTTAGTAATAGGATGAGAGGGAAGGAAATAATCTGGAACTTGGTATTCAAGGGTCTGGTGGGCAGGGGGCTACTACTTGGGTTCTGCAGTTCCTGGCCTGAGCGCCTGAGGGGATAGGAAGATGCCTCAGCAGACAGCCGGTTTCAGCACCACCGCCTCCTTCCTGCCGTTGCCAAGGAAGGCCAGGCCTGTCACTGTCGCCAGCACATAGAAGAAATGAGCGCTTTCCAGGGGCCAGCCTGAAAGCCTGTCCCGGGCTGTGTCATTGCTGGAGAGCAGGGCTGCAGCTGTTCTCTGAGCGTCATGGTTCTGGTTAAGGTGGAAAGGAAGGTTCTAACGGTCACCTTCCGAGCTGAGTATGAAAGAATAGGATGATGGGAAGGAGCAGTTTGGTTCAGCACCACGCCTGCCACACCTGGGCCAGCTTGATAGGCCTTATTGCTGACCCACACAACTCTGCAAGGTCGATGGGTCCTCATATAACAGATGAGGGTCCCAGAGCTCATCTGAAGCAGAGCAGAAACCGGGGGCTTCTTGGCATCAAGGCCTGCACGCTCCCCTCTGCACCCCGCAGCCTCCCCGAGGAAGGGTCGGGGAGCCGTCTGTTCTGCCTCTCATGCTGACCCGTGCCTCCTACACTCGTCAGTTCATTTCATCCCCATAGGAACAGGAAGGGGGTTGAGTAAGGGTGCTGGTGAGCAAAGAAGCGCTCAAGTCCCATTTTCTAGTCTCAAACCAGCAGCAGGGATTCGGGCGAGGGCATGTTTCAGGAGGCAGGACCGTCCGGGCACTGGACGGCGACGGAGCGCAGGACACGCTCCGCAGAGCTCACTCAGCACCTGTGTCCTCTTGAACCCTGGCTTGCAGCAGCGCCAGCTTCAGTTCCACCTGTCAGCTCAGGACTCGGAGAAGCCACCGTCCTTTCTTCAGATTTCTGAAATGTTTCTGAAAGTCCGATGGCAGTCTGCTCCAGTTGAAGCAGACCAGCTTGTCTCAGTTTAATGCACCTCCCTGGAAAATGGTCCGTAAGTGGCCATTCTTCAGCCTCTATGCTGAGTACCTGCTTGTCACAAATGTTACAAACTCGAAGTAAAGGTATTGTTTTGATGAGATTAGCTGCTGGGTCATTTTCCCAGTCAGTCTCTTCATATGAAATCTATGAGTAAAAAAAAACTAACAAAACTCCAGTCTATTGATTCCTCTCTCTTAAAATTGTATAAGCAGCTTTGACCTTTGTATATTCTTGCACTTAGCCCAGCAAAGTATATGGTGCTGAGTCGCTCAGTCATGTCTGACTCTGCAACCCCATGGACTATAGCCCGCCAGGCTCCTCTGTCCATGGGATTTCCCAGGCAAGAATACTGGAGTGGGTTGGCATTTCCTCCTCCAGGGGATCTTCCCCACCCAGGGACTGAACCCATGTTTTGTTCGCCTCCTGCATCGACACGTGGATTCTTTACTACCCCCAGGAACGTATGCACCCTTCTACTCTTAAGAAACACAGAGGCCTGTGTCTTAGCATTTAACTCCAAAGCACTGAATAGATGATCCACCGGATCTCACACCGTAGAGTGCATGTTAGAAAAAGAAAGTTGAGGTGACTGAAACAGCAAAGGGAGACCTGGCAGAGTCCAGGGCAACACGCCCAACAGCGTACCTGAGAAACGTCCCTCGAGTCGGCCTGAGGAGGAAGGAGCACTTTTCTCGATGGCCGTCGGTAAACGGCTCAGAGATGCTGACGGGCGCTTCCTCCAGCCTCCTGGGGCCCATGTCCTGCCCGCAGAGGGGGCAGCGCCTTGGCACCCCGAAGCTGTAGACGTACTTCTGACAGTGGTTGAACTTGATGATAGGCTTCCCGGCCTCTGGCCACTGCATGGCTTCCCTGTCCCGGGCAAGCAGGGGCGAGCTCCCCGGACTTCCTTCTCCTCATTAACTCAGCCAGTCAGTGTCCTGCTTCCAAGTAACCTGAGAGCTGTGATGTCATTCTGCGGGGCGGCTTCAGGCCAAGCCAGCTAGAGTTAACCTGTAACCAGGCCTCCCCAGTGTCTTAAAGAGCTAGTTCTATCTGTGCTCACAGCGTGTCTCTCTAGCCATGATACATTTCCCCCCGTCGACATCCAGCTCCTCTTATCCTCCAAAGCCCTACTCTTCTGTGAAATCTTCCTCAGCTTCCCCCAGCACCCCCTTGTTTCTCAATGGACATCACCTTGAGCAAACCGCAGGAGATAGTGAAGGACAGGGAAGCCTGGTGTGCTGACGTCCGTGGGGTCCGCAAAGAGTCGGATACGACCGAGCGGCTGAACAATATTTGTTTCTACTAGAGCTGTCAATGTCTGTGAGCTTCTTGGAGTTAGAGACCCACTTTTACTTTTGGTTTTCTAGAGTAGGTTGTTATCTCATTTGGGTCTTTAATAAATACATGGGATCCTTCCTTTCAAGGATTCCCCAGTGGCTCAGCGGTAAAGAATCTGCCCGCAATGCAGGAGATGAGGGCTCAGTCCCTGGGTCGGGAAGATCCCTTGGAGAAAGAAATGGCAACCCACTCCAGTATTTTTGCCTGGGAAATCCCATGGACAGAGGAGCCTGATGGGCTACAGTCTAAGGGATCGCAAAAGAATCTGACATGTCTTAGCAACTAAACAAGTCTCTTAACTATTAGGGCTTCCCTGGTAGCTCAGCTGGTGAAGAATCCGCCTGCAATGCAAGAGACCCTGGTTCAATCCCTGGGTTGGGAAGATCCCCCGGAGAAGAGATAGGCTACCCACTCCAGTATTCTGGGGCTTCCCTGGTGGCTCAGCTGGTGAAGAATCCACCTGCAATGCAGGAGACCCCGGTTCAATTCCTGGGTTGGAAAGATCCCTGGAAAAGGGAACAGCTACCCACTCCAGTATTGTGGCCTGGAGAATTTCATGGACTGTATAGTCCATGGGATTGCAAAGAGTCGGACATGACTGAGCGACTTTCACTTACTTGGAGGTTATTTTTCTTGTGATATTTTATATTGTAGAAGGAATCTTGCTCATTAAAAAACTGACAGCACAGGAACAGGAGTAGTGGTTACCCAAGGTGGTGGATACTGCCCGGGAGAGGGCATGAAGCGGGGTCGGGGGTCTGGGGTCGAGCTGATTCACTGTCTAGGTGTTGACTGTGTCAGTCACTCAGTCGTGTCCGACTCTTTGCGAACCCCCATGGACTGTAGCCCACCAGTCTCCTCTGTCCACGGGTTTCTCCAGGCAAGAACAATAGAGTGGGTTGCCGTGCCCTCCTGCAGGGGATTGCCCCGACCCAGGGATCGAACCCAGGTCTCCCCCATTGCAAGCGGATTCTTTACCATATGAGCCACCAGGGAAGGTGTTGATTACCTGGCAGTATTCAGTTTGTAAAATTTCATCAAGCTATACATTTTACTCTATGCAGTTTGTTACTCTTCAGTTTTAAAAGCTTTAAGCAACTGCACAAAAAGATGGAAAACAAGATAATGACCATTGTCTCTCATAACATTTTTACACCCAACATATTATATTCCCAGGAGAAAACTAGAAGGCAAAACAAGTGAATATTTCCATGTGCTTTTTTTTCAAACCCCAATGTTGTTATAACTGTATACTGTTTTTTCTTATTTTCATTATAGTTGATTTATAATATTGTCTTAGTTTCACATATAAAGCAAAATGAGTCAGTTATACATATATTAATACATATGTCCACTTTTTTTTTTAGATTCTTTCCCTATATAGGCCATGACATAGTATTGAGTAGAATTCCCTGTATAGGGATACAGCAGGTTCTTGTTAATTATCTGTTTACTGTATACTGTTTTGAAATTCACGTTTTTCTCTCATCTTGGAAACTTCTTCACAGTATCAGGTGTATAAGTCCAACTCAGCATATAAAATATGTGCAGAGGATCCCAAAGTTTGATTGTGACACACTTCACTTAGACAGCCCCCTGCTGATGACTGTGGTTTCAGAGAAGAGGGAAGACCCCCAGAGAAGGTACCATGGCAGGTAAAAGTGCTTCAGAGAAGCGCTTCCTCATTGCATTCAGATAAATTACAGCATGCTGAAATGCAGGAAAGCACACGTTCATGATCATCAGACTCACAGAAATAAAAAAGGCCTTAGAAATCATTCCAGCCAACCTTCTCCTGTTACAGCGAAGGCAGCCAGGTTACAGGTTACAGACAGGTTACACCTAGCTCAGGTGACCGGGATCTGAGATTGTTCATTATTAATAGAAACCACCGCTGTTGTTCACTGAGAATATTCTCATCTTCATGACACCAACACCAAGAGGTATTTTTAGCCCCGTGAAAAGAAACGGGGGACCTATGCCTTAAGAAGCATTTTTTAATACACTAGCATTCTTTTTTTTTTTTTCCTTAATCATTTCTTGATCTTTTCAGTAAACAGAGCAGGGTAAAACACCACAGGTTAAGAAACTCACGGGCAAAACAAAGACCAAACGCTATTTCCAGTTCAAGCTCGGGACTCGTGTTTTTACTCAACCTTTCCTGTATTGCGTGTTATCTCTTTTCCTTCACGCCGAAAATCTCACTTGAGAACAATCTCAAGAGTAACAGTGGTAAATACTACCACTCGTCTTCACGATGAGGGGTTTTGTTTTTATTTTTGCAACGGTCTCCCCATCTCTCTCTCATGTCCTTACATGGTCGGTCCTGTGTCGTCACTGTCTGAGGATCTGCCCTTGTAAACAATCGTCTCTCCCTTCTGACCCTCGCTGAGGCTTAGTCTTAAGCACACACTTCGCTTCATGTGCACGGTTGATCTTTCCGTCACTCTCTAGCAATTATAAGGTTGTCTGAAGTTCATTCTAGAGAAGATTCCATAGGAAGAGCTCATAGCAAGAATATTGTGAGTTCTTGGATAATTCATCCCTGTTCTTCACACTTGAGGGTCGATTTTTCTGGATATAAAATCCTTGGCTCACATTTTCTTTAATATCTTATTCCATTTTCTCCTGGTATAAGGCACTGCTGTCAAAAGTCTGATGACAAAGTAACTTATTTTCTTTCTCATATAAGTTGTGGGCTTTTCTGCCAGTATGCCCAAAGGATATTTTTTTCTTTTAAAGATCAATAGATTTACTATAATATGTCATGATGTTATCTTTTTGGATTGACTTATTCAGGCTTGTCTTGGAGGAGGAAATGGCGACCTACTCCAGTATTCTTGCCTGGAGAATCCCATAGACAGAGGAGCCTGGCGGGCCACAGTCCATGGGCTTGCGAAGAGTTGGACACGACTCAGCACAGTTCAAGCTTGCGGTATGTTCTTTGTATTTTTTTTTACCTTACAAAACTACTTTTTAAAAGCTATAATCCACTCAAATTGTTATAAAATATTGGCTATATTCCCATATTGAACACTAGATTCTCGTAGCTTTTTTATTTTTAAAAAGAATTATTTTATTTTTGGCGGTGCTGGGTCTTGGTTGCTTTGCAAAGGCTTTCTCTAGTTGCAGTGGGCAGGGGCTGCCCTGGTGCACAGGCTTCTGAATGTGGTGGCTTCTCTTGTTGCAGAGCGTACGCTCTAGGCATGTGATTACTTGCAACCTGCAGGCTCTAAAGCATGGACTCAGTAGTCGAGGCACGCAGGCTTAGTTGCTCTGCAGCTGGTGCAGTGTTCTTGGACCAGGGATCAAACCCATGTCCCCTGCCTTGGCACCAGGGAAGTCCTTCTTAAAGCTTACTTTATGCCTAATAGCTTGTTGCTCTTAATCCCCTACCCTTGTATTGCGCCCCCTCCACTTCCCTCTCCCCGCTGGTTCGTTCTCTGTATCTGTGAGTCTGCTTCTTTTCTGTTATATTTTGTGCTGCGTCCTTTGACTGTGTAGTTTTGTATCTTATTTCAGGAAAGGTTTCATAAATTATAATTTGAGGATTTGTTCCGTTTCCTTTGCTGTGGTTTTCTTCTTTATGAAGTTCTCTTCTCTGTATGTCGGATCCCTTTGTCTTCAATATCCCTTTCTTTTAAAAAATTCAGATAAAATTTTACATGTAAAATGCACCCATTTCAAGTGTACAATTCCATGGTTTTCACCTGATCTAAGTTTAGAACATTTTGTACCACCTCTCTCAAAAAAAGCTGTGCCTGTTAGCAGGCACTCCCCATCCTCTGTTCCCACCAGCCCCTGGTGACCACTACCTTTTATCTCTAGGCATTTGTCTGTTCTGGACATTTCATATAAATGGAATCATTTGATATGTGGTCTTCGGCATCTAGTTTCTTTCCTTAGCATAATGTTTTCAAAGTTCATCCGTGTTGTAGCGTGTATTGGTTGTTCATCCCTTTTAGTGGCTGAATGATATTCCATTGTACAGATGTACCACATTTTACGTATCCTTTCATCAGTTGATGGGCAGTTTGGTTGTTTGTTTCCGCTTCGGAGTTATATGAATAATGCTGCTATAAACAAGTTTCATATTACTGTACAAGTTTTTGTGTGAGCATATGTTATCAGTTGTCTTGATTCTGTACCCAAGAGTGGAATTTCTGGGTCACATATTAACTATATTTAACATTTTGAGGAACTGCCAAACTTTTTTCCAAGTGGCTGGGTCATTTTCCATTCCCACTAGCAATTTTAGGGGGTTCCAATTGCTCCATATCATCATTTGTTATTGTCTGTATTTTTTAACTATTCAGGTGGTTTCAAAGTAGAATCTCCTTGTGGATTTTTTGTTTATTTGGCTGTGCTGGGTCTTAGTTTCCACACAAGGGACCTTAGATTTGAGACATGTGAACACTTAATTGTGGCCTGTGGGATCTAGTTCCCTGACCGGGGATCGCACCGGCGCCCCTGCGTTGGGAGTGCGGAGTCTAGCCACTGGACCACCAGGAAAGTCCCTCACCATGGTTTTGGTTTGCATTTCCCTAGTGACTAATGATGCTGAACATCTTTTCACATGCTTGTTGGCCTTTTGTGTATATAAATTGTTGCGTTTATAATTGTTCTTTATATATTTTATCTTTTTTGGTGCTTTTGTTCTTTATATATTCTAGATATATATATATATATCCTATATAAATTCTACATGCTGTCTTTTTACTTTCTTGATGATATTATTTAAAGTACAAATTTTTAAAATTTTGATGAAGTCAAATTTGTCCATTTTTTTTCTTTCATTTCTTACCCTTTTGGTGTTTCATTTAAGAATCCATTGCCTAATTCAGTGTCATGAAAATCTGTGACTGTACTTTCTTCTAAGAGTTTTAGGATCATACCATTTGCAGATAAAGATAGTTTGACTTCTTCCTTTCCAGTCGGAATAACTTTATTTCTTTTTCTCGCCTAATTGCCCTGGTGAGAAGCTCCAGCATACTGTTGAATAGAGGTGTTCCCAGTGAATATCCTTGTCTTGTTCTGGATCTGAGAGGGAGACGTGCCACTCTGTCACCATTAAGTCTGATGTTACCTGTGGGGTGTGGGTAGAAGACCTTATCAGGGTGAGGAAGTTCCTTTCTCATCCTGGTTCTTTTGAGTGTTTTTATTAGGAAAAGGCTTTCAGTTCAGTTCAGTCACTCAGTCATGTCCGATGCTTTGCAACCCCATGAACTGCAGCTCGCTAGGCCTCCCTGTCCATCACCAACTCCCGGAGTCCACCCAAACCCATGTCCATTGAGTTGGTGATGCCATCCAACCATCTCATCCTCTGCCGTCCCCTTCTCATCCTGTCCTCAGTCTCTCTCAACATCAGGGTCTTTTCAGATGAGTCAGCTTTTCACATCAGGTGGCCAAAGTATTGGAGTTTCAGCTTCAGCATCAGTCCTTCCAAAGAACTCCCAGGGCTGATCTCCTTTAGGATGGACTGGTTGGATCTCCTTGCAGTCCACGGGACTCTCAAGAGTCTTCTCCAACACCACAGTTCAAAACCATCAATTCTTCGGCGATCTATAGCTTTCTTTATAGTCAAACTCTCACATCCATACACTACTAGTGGAAAAACCATAGCCTTCACTAGCAGACCTTTGTTGGCAAGGTAATGTCTCTGCTTTTTAATGTGCTGTCTAGGTTGGTCATAACTGTCCTTCCCAGGAGTAAGGGTCTTTTAATTTCCTGGCTGCAATCACCATCTGCAGTGATTTTGGAGCCCCCCAAAATAAAGTCTGACACTGTTTCCACTGCTTCCCCATCTATTTCCCATGAAGTGATGGGACCGGATGCCATGATCTTCGTTTTCTGAATGTTGAGCTTTAAGCCAACATTTTCACTCTCCTCTTTCACTTTCATCAAGAGGCTTTTTAGTTCCTCTTTACTTTCTGCCATAAGGGTGGTGTCATCTGCATATCTGAGGTTATTGATATTTCTCCCAGCAATCTTGATTCCAGCTTGTGTTTCTTCCAGTCCAGCGTTTCTCATGATGTACTCTGCATAGAAGTTAAATAAGCAA